>JAWNNJ010001344.1:0-78708 GCA_035045125.1 Hypselothyrea guttata
TTGTACTTTAAAAAAGTAAAAGAGTCTATTAGTTTAGTGCAACTGACAGATGTATGTAACAGGCAGAAGGAAGCGTGGTAGACCCCACAAAGTATATATATTCTGACTCAGGACGACGAGCTGAGTTGATATAGCCATGTCCGTCTGTCCGTCTGTCCGTCTGTCCGTCTGTCCGTCTGTCCGTCTGTCCGTCTGTCCGTCTGTCCGTCTGTCCGTCTGTCTGTATGAACACCTAGATCTCAGCAACTAAAAGAGATAGAGACACCACCTTTCCGGATTAAGGTAGTCAGCTAATGCAAGCAGATCAAGTTTGTTTCAAACTTTTGATATCTCGCCTCCTTCATCCGCGAATCATCAAAAATCTACACCTACCTCAAAAATCTCGAAAACTATAAACGCCACAGCAGCCACAATAATAGCGCTACAGACTTGTAATTTGGCATAT
The DNA here is from genome assembly GCA_035045125.1 of Hypselothyrea guttata. NCBI lineage: Eukaryota > Metazoa > Arthropoda > Insecta > Diptera > Drosophilidae > Hypselothyrea > Hypselothyrea guttata. The sequence goes on from JAWNNJ010001344.1 coordinate 446, forward strand.
ACGTAGCCTAAGGTATTCTTCACCGATGATATTAATTTATTTATGATTTGAATTGGAAATAGCGAAGATATGCAAGAGACAATTTTTTTTAAAATGCATGTATGTGCCACTGCAGCCACAATAATAAAGCTACAGACTTGTGATTTGAAATGTACGTAGCCTATTGAATTATCCATCGATGCTGTAAATTACATTACAAACGGAGAAGAAACAGCGAAGTTATGCACCAATGAATTGTTTTATAAATGTATGTAAGCGCCACTACAGCCACAGTTTGAAGGCTATCGACTTGGGATTTGGCATGTACGCAGCCTATGGCATTATCCATCAACGCTGTGAATTATATTACCAACGGAAAAGAAACAGCGAAGATAGCGCAGACAGAGAAGCCGCCTAGAGCTTGCAAACTATAAGAGCTAGAAATACCATTTTTTGGTATTTATGTCCTCCTATGCAACCATCAGATCAAGTTAGTATGGGTTTTTTGATAACTCCTCTCATTCCTCCGCTAACCGAAAAACCAATTTAGGAACAGTTTGCAGTTTTAAAGCTCAAGTTTTAAAGCTAAAGATTTGGGATGTGGCATGTACGTAGACTATGACAATTCCCATCGATGATGTGAATTACATTACGATCGAATAAGAAACAGCGAAGAAAACACAAAGTACAGAGTCTCCTACAGTCGGTTGCATCCGACTGTAGCTCCGTCCTTACTGGTTTTAATTAAATAACTATCATCAGAATAGTACATAATATGAATAAATCGCTTGTGAATTTTTATTGTATTTATTCGTGTTAATCCCTGTTAAGTACAATTCAATATATGTAGATAAAATATCTGGAATTAATTTTATACAAAGCAAGCGGATGTTTTTTTTATAAATTTAATAGGTATGTTTATAATGATAGTCCACTATGCGATGGCTGTGAACAGGTTAAGGTGACAATGGCATGCCAATTGGTATGAGTTGGTATTTTGCGATTTGGAGTGCATTGGTGTGGCTGCGTTGTGAGCAGAATTTATAAGTATAGAATACAGACCACGAACTGCCATTGGGAGGCGCACGGTAGTGCAAGTCAGAGATTTGACGCGCAGTCGGCAAATGCAGCGACATATGGATGTTTAATTAACTTTCTTAGGTTGAATGCAGGATGTTTTGCTGTCTATAAATATGTATCTCAGATAAAATAATAAAATAAACCGTAATTTTGTTGTATTCATAGCAGTTTATTCACATGTGGAATAGTGTTCCTTGTAATAAATACAAATTCAGTTTAGTCCAAAATTAGGATTTATTTCAATTATATCACGCGTGGAGCTGACAAAATAAACTTCATAAACAATGCTAAATATCGTTGCATCCGATAAAACTGCTGATCAGGAATGCAGTTCAGTGTGAAGGGTTTTCTCCGGGTATAATGCACCGCAGGCTGTAAGAACAAGACCAATAACAGCAAGTTCAGGATTCAGATCTTAGTCGTGGCCTGTTCGGAATGCCCAGGCATGACTATGACTGACAGACTGGATGTTAAGCAAAAAGTTGCTTCTTTTGTTGAGCACTGATTGCCACGCTGTACTGTCTACGTCGAATGCGCATATCGATTGAAAATCGAAGATAGGCAATCGTCTTGATCATAAGCTGGGGGCGACACTTTTGGGCCAAGCCACATCGGGCAACTGAATATTTTTATACGCTCGCGTTCGAAATATCAATGAGGCAGGCAGGCAGCAGCATAGTCGCAGTGCAGCAAAGCATCTGCAAGAACAGGATCGTCTCGATCTTCAATCTCTCCCGATCCAAGGCGTTTTTTGCAACGCCTCAAAATATTTGTCGCAGCAAAAAACGCGTTCACTTTGCTGGGCATTTGGATTTCGCGCTTGTTTTGAGGTTTTTGTATTTATGTCAAATACGATACATACGTATACGTGTACAACGGCTATTGGGAGCTACGATATTTGAACTAAAAGCACTGGAAGTGCACCACCTGAATCTGTTCCCAACAGTAAAGATCCCTCCATTGCAATGTTCCGCCGCGCTGTTTGTTATTTGTGTTTCTGTTTTTGTAACTACTTAGTGGTTTCGGCATAAATCAAAATGTTGTCGGACAACTGGACATTATGCAGGCTCTCTTGGCATTTATCATAATGCACAAAAAACACCAACGCAACAGATATTATTGCAGAAAGTTTATTTTATGGCGGTAATGGTGTTATGTTTTACGCGATTAGCAGATCTTACAATCTGTAATGCACTTAATGTTATACGATTATTTAATTGCGAATAAAACATAAAAGCTGTTCCATTCTATATATATTAGATACAATTTTATATTATTTTTATCTATGTATGTTCTTATAAAATGGTTAAACCAGGATATAATGGATTTGTGAAAAAGTAGTATGTAACAGACAGAAGGAAGCGCGGTAAGTAAAGTAAATATAATATTTTTGAATGACCAATCGATATAGCAATGTCCGAATGTCTGCCAGTCCGTATGAACATACATAACGAGAGTCAGCAAACTCATTGTTTAGGTTCTCATATGGTGCAGTATAGTTAGTGTTAAATTCATAATGATTTACATAATCAATTTGTCTACCGCTTTCTATAACATCGAACTTTTAACTTCATGCCCCATTCCGCCGTTAACATTTTCTCTTACCTTTAACACTTCCGAATTGCCCCTGTGGTAATACCTACTTATCTTATTTTCATTTCTCGGTTTTGTGCATCTTGTTAAATGAAATAATTTTTTATGGCTAATTTCTCAAAGGTTCACTTAATGCACCCGTCCAAGCCTGAACTCAAGATGTTAAGACCTTTGCGATGAGCCTCACTTGTCAACACATTTCGAGATTGATTTCTTTGTTTCTTGTAGCTAACTCCGACCGCTGCGAGCACAATTAAACCGTAAAAACCGGCAAAGTCAACGACTACAACAATGGGAAAGGGTTAATTAGCAGCCACCGGCAGCAGGCAGCAAGTAATAGGCAACCGGCATCCAACAACCGGCAGGCAGCAGAAGCAGTTATGTTCTCATTTAAAACGCTCGACAACAGGTTAAGACCAAATGTGAACCAATAAACATTAAAATGTTTTCCTGCTTTCCTCATGTGATAACTCTGCTGGGCATCATTAAAGTTGTGAATCGCCGGATCGATGGATACGTATTAGTATTGAACGAAACGGTAGCACTCCCGAAATATCGTCGAAATGTGGTCAATAACTGTGACATTTACATAATTAGCTTTTATTGTTTGTTGATCGCTCCCACCAGCCCAAATCCAATGAAATTAAAATGCTTATACAGATGTCAAAACGGAAATGAAGTCAAGTTCAATGTGTGAACTGCCTATTTCGTTTGTATTACTTTGAATACGCAATACTTTAAATTAAATATGAAGCCATAATGTATAATATAACTTGTATGGAAATGATTGTAATACGCCGTTAAAATAATAAAAGTTATATGTTAAGAGTCTTACACGGAATTTGAAATATTTGAGTTGCCATACTTTAAAACATCCAAAATCGAGTTTAAAATTTCAAGTGCATCCAGTATTTTACACTTTGCTTTACTATGAGCGCCCGACGCGGTATGCCTGAGTGTGACCAATTTCGGTAGGCTTGCAGGTGGATGCAGAAGTTGGTGTTCAAAGAAAGAAAGAGAGAGAGAGAGAGAGAGAGAGAGAGAGAGAGAGAGAGTGAGACAGAGTCTACTTTGGCGAGGGTGAGCGAGTGATATGACACAACTATAACTGAACAATTCGTCAAAAATCAAACGAATAATGCATACTTCCGCATCCGAAGAAGGGAAACTGATTCACCTGCTCTTGAGTACACTTGACGCGCGCACATTACGGCAACTGCAGCCTGCATTATCCTGGGCCCTTGTGGGCACAAGTGCCCATCATTAGCTTGTTCTTTCTTTTAGCAATTACGCCACTCACGTTGTCTTTGACATGACTGCACAGGATCTGCACAGGATCGTCGTTTTCTGTCCTTTGCTGCACCTTTCAAATCGCACTTTGTTAATTTTCGTTTCCTTTTTTTGAGTCCTGTGCCGATGCTGGTGTGCATTCGCGCCTCCTTCACTTGGTAATGGTAATGGAATTATAATTATATACTCCGCTCCCTCGATTCTTGTTCTCTTCTGGCTAATGTTGTCAGCGAGTCTCGTGCCCAGTTTGTGGTTGCAGGTTGTGATGTGATGTGATGTCGCCACATTAAATTGTCAAATTGTTTGCGCTTTCCTTATCATGATGTTTTTTCGAGAAGCACGTGCTCATCACATACATATGTATCTACATAAGTTTTTATGTGAAATAGCTGAAAAGCAGCAGCAGAAAAGCATAATTTTTGGCTTAAACATTTCCAAGTAATAACTGGGTGTTTCAATTGCCTTTATTCGATGGTAATTAAGTCTGCCCGATTATAAAATAATTGAATACTCAAAACAACCATGTTTGTTATGCAGCACATGAGAAATTGTTATAATTTGCGAATGTGTGGGAGATGTCATATATGAGAAATAACTGGCTTGGCTATATTAACTCAGAATATTATAACTTCTTTATGTGGTCACACATCTGCCAAATGCATAAACCTAAAAAGCACTTGTACTTTTGTATTGAACAAAGGCAAAGTCAAGTTCCAAGAGTAAATATTTTATTTATTCATTCAACGTCTACTAACCTCTACTACTACAGTCAACATTGCAGTTAACCATATACTTCAAAAATGTAAATTTAAATTATTTAAAGTTGAAGCTTAAGATATTGTATCAAAATCACCACGTATTTGACCATAGAGCCCATGTTGTATTGATTTACGGATAATTTTCTGCTTGGCTTTTATAAGATTTGCCCTTTTTTAAATATTTGCTTGATCTGTTTAATGCAACTTACTTTGTTTATTTCATGTTAGATACAACAATTTTATTGAATTAACTGGCATACAAAGAAGTATGAGTTTGTGTGCCGACTAAAATACGCTGTATATATTATAACAGTTCGAAATTCACTACTAGCGTCATCTATCGAAAAAATGTACGACTTCTGCTTACGACACTTGGTGGCGAACCATTTCCGATTTTCCCAACCGCAAAATGACCGCAAGATGGCGCTGTGGTATGTTTCTGCTAGTAGCTTTTGCGACCTAAGCACTTAGCACACAAAAGCCAAAAGGTATAAGACTGTTGATATCGACTAAAAATTATGTAAATGGGATTTCACCTTTATATCAGACACATAAACCAACACATAAGTTAAGCCGAAAATACTTTTGAATTCACACCATACCCTAATTAGACGTATTGCTATATATTATATTTAATGAACTAATACTTAAATAAACTAAAGTTGAAGAATTGGCAAGTGGGCGCAGACTATGCCAATCCGAATAATAGTGTCATACAACAGGTCAAAAGCCATTTGTTTTTAATTAAATTTCATTTTTTTTTCAAGCTCCTAACAGCCAACGAGAGTGAAAAAGAAACTGAGACAGCTAGGCAGAGCTGATGATGCTTAGTGCGCCTAATTCAATACTAATTCAATTAATAAAATAGCAGTAAACTGGTCAGGCCTACTGTCACTGTAATCTATGCAAAACAAAATGCGACAATGTGGAATGTGTGTTTACTGTGATATTTGAACCACGCAACTTTTGTTAATTACAATATTAATACATTTTTTTTACATTTATTTAATGGTTTAGTCTCAAAAGTTGTAGTATGGTTCATATACGATGAAATTGCTGTAATACAGAAGCAGAAGCAGCAATAATGCTTAATAAATATTTACATTCCACCTCTTTCAAAATGGAAGTTGATCTTGAGCGCACCATTGCTGCCAATTAATTTGACTTCTATTAATGAAATAATACAATTAGGCAACGTATCAAAACCAAGTTGAACGCAACTAAAGTGGAGTTCAATAGAAGGGTGAACCGAACACTTCCTTCATAGGGTCTTGATTGACAAAACCAAACAGCAATCAAGTAGTATTTAAAGAGCGGCATCGCCTCCATAAAGTTTGTGGCTATTTGTTGATGAATAATAAGCACAGGGGGAAAAGGTCACATGTGTTTGCTTTTGTGTCCAAGTTCACCCTCTTCAGGCCCATCAGTGTTGAAAAATGAAATTGTGTCGGTAATGAATTAAATTGTCTTCCCTTTGGCCTTTGACACTTGAACAGCTCATATTGTTTGAAACGCCACTGTCGACAGAGAATATTTTACACAATTGCCATTTGAACTTAAATTGTTGATATTTGAGCGTCTTCGGGATCACGGCAAAATGAACTGTCATATGGAAATATACTATAGTTCCAATACTGAATTAAAGCAACAATTTTTGTATGCTGAGAGAGATGGTAAGTTATTCAATAGTGTCGTTAGTAGTATTTCTGTGTCTTCAAATAACTATATCGGACACTATCTACATATAGTATATGATTCATTTCATTCATAAAAGTGGCTAGCTATACAATTTATTTTCAATGCGTCATATTTAAAATGCATAAAGATGCCATTCACAATCACGTTTTTTTATTACATGAAGATATATTTTTTTTATCTATATCATATAGTCAATTTTTAAAGATTAGTAGAAATCTAGCATGCTAAAGCCGTTTAATGAATGATGAAAATTATTGGTTATTTATCTTTTGCAGCATAGACGTCTAAGTTCTTAACGTATCGCTTGCGATTAAGGAAATTTTTTAAAGGTTTAAATATTTCAAACTACCAGTATTTATTATTGAAATCGTTTCTTCTAAAACAAATTAATGAAATATCCAATAGATCTGGATCCCTTTTACTACAATATGCATATAGTTACGTCATGAAGGTCACGCCAATTGTACTTATACAGTTATATACACATCAATTTTACACAATCGCTTGGTCAATTGAAGAGGTCAACTTATTGTGTTGTGTCAGGACTTAGTCATGTCTCCGGGGTGTTAAACTTAATGCTTCAAATGGCTCTCAGTCGGTAAACGTCAGATGTCACATATGAGCAACTGTGTGAGTTCATCTATGTGTAGCTTCAACAATAATAATTTCAACAAATTAAAAATTAATGAGTGCTGGTCATACGGTCATCAAAGCATAATTGTAATTGCTGACTTATACGGGACTAGCTGTGCCTCTGATATCTACTGAGCGAAGAGTTTATTAAAATTTAATTAACAGTAGAGTCAGGGTGGGAAATTGTTGAATAATATGTCAATTATGCGGGCACTTTTTACTTTTTTAGTATTCTTTGTAAGCCCTGTACTCATGAAAGGGATAATAGCCTTGTTCAAATGTATGTAACAGGCAAAAGGAGACGTGGCAAACAACAAAGTATATATATCCTGATCAGGACGTCGTTTTAAGTGGTTTTGAGTCTAATTTTTAACGTTAATTTTGTTAATAGAAATCGATTAGGATCAAAACCGGCCTTGTGACATGTTAAAAAAATGGGGTCTCATAGCACGATTTCTGGCCGTAAAATCTAAATTTTTTGTCCAAATACCAAAAACCATGTCCAGTTTTTAGACCCACTACATTAAAAAAATATAAAGCTACAGAATTGTAATTCGGCATGTACGTAGCCTATTGAATTATTCGTCAATGCTGTGAATTTCAAAACAAACGGAGAAACAGCGAAATGCAATAAACATTTTTTTACAAACACGTTTTTTGGCTCTAAAATCTTTATATTTTAACCAAGTTTATCGATGTTTGGTTTTCTTTGCATTATTTTTTTATAACAAATCGTTTAGGATCAAAATTGGACAAATAAAAATGTTCGGATTTTTTGGCCCTTGGTAAGGTTGAAATACATGGGTTTCAGGCGTTAAACAGTCCTTAAAGACACCTTTTTTGGCTATAAAATCTACGTTTTTTAACCAATTTCATCGATGCTTGGTTTTTTTTTGTATTATTTTTTATAACAAATCGTTTAAGATCAAAATTGGACAAATAAAAATTTTCGGATTTTTTTGGCCCTTGGTAAGGTCTGAATACATGGGTTTCAGGCGTTAAAAGATACTAAAAACACGTTTTTGGCTCTAAAATCTACATTTTTTAACCAAGTTCATCGATGTTTGGTTTTTTTTTTGATTATTTTTCATAACAAATCGTTTAGGATCAAAATTGGACAAATAAAAATTTTCGGATTTTTTGGCCTCGGAAATTTTGGAATACATGGGTTTTAGGCGTTAAAAGTTCCTAATAGCACGTTTTTTGGCAATAAAATCTACATTTTTCAACCAAGTTCATCGATGTTTGGTTTTTTTTTTTACAATTTTTCATAACAAATCGTTTAGGATCAAAAATTGGACAAATAAAAATTTTCTGATTTTTTGGCCCTTGGTAAGGTTAAAATACATGGGTTTCAGGCGTTAAAAGATACTAAAAACACGTTTTTGGCTCTAAAATCTGCATTTTTCAACCAAGTTCATCGATGTTTGGTTTTTTTTTTATTATGTTTCATAACAAATCGTTTAGGATCAAAATTTGACCAAGAAAAAATTTCTGATTTTTTGGCCGTTGGTAAGGTCCAAATACATGGGTTTCAGGCGTTAAACGATACTAAAAACACGTTTTTGGCTCTAAAATCTACATTTTTCAACCAAGTTCATCGATGTTTGGTTTTTTTGATTATTTTTCATAACAAATCGTTTAGGATCAAAATTGGACAAATAAAAATTTTCGGATTTTTTGGCCTTGGAAATTTTGGAATACATGGGTTTCAGGCGTTAAAAGTTCCTAATAGCACGTTTTTTGGCAATAAAATCTACATTTTTCAACCAAGTTCATCGATGTTTGGTTTTTTTTTTACAATTTTTCATAACAAATCGTTTAGGATCAAAAATTGGACAAATAAAAATTTTCTGATTTTTTGGCCCTTGGTAAGGTCCAAATACATGGGTTTCAGGCGTTAAACGATACTAAAAACACGTTTTTGGCTCTAAAATCTACATTTTTCAACCAAGTTCATCGATGTTTGGTTTTGTTTTGATTATTTTTCATAACAAATCGTTTAGGATCAAAATTTGACCAAGAAAAAATTTCTGATTTGTTGGCCCTTGGTAAGGTCGGAATCCATGGGTTTTCAGGCGTTAAAATATACTAAAAACACGTTTTTGGCTCTAAAATCTACAATTTTCAACCAAGTTCATTGATGTTTGGTTTTTTTAAAATTATTTTTCATAGCAAATCGTTTAAGATCAAAATTGGACAAAAAAATTTTCGGATTTGATGGCTCCGATCTCAGTTTAAGCAAAAAAAAAAAACGAAAGGCAAAAGTAAAACACCAGAATGCTGGTGACACTTTTAAAGTCGACGTAAAGAATCCTCAAGCCTAAGTACAGTTCTACAAAACCCTAATGTTTTTACTGGATAGAATGTTTGGGAAAAAGCCAGTTGTGCAAAATCCGCAGTTGTGTGTGTGTGTGTGTTTGGTTGAGTTGGGAACTATAGAAGTTACATCTGTGTCATCTTCAGAAAGTGAACATGGGACGAAACAGTAGATGCTTTCAGTAACTATCCTTCTCTGTGCGGACAAGTATTCGCTCTTAGTTGAAATGCCGTTTTGTTATTGTAAACAGTTGTGGCCTAAGTTGGTGACACTTGAACATAACTGAGCTTGGCATTGGGTGCCACTTAAGTTGGCTGATTACGCGCATATTCAGGTATATTTGAAGATATACAATAAATTAAAGCTTTTGATGGCTTGACCATTGGTATTTATTTAAAAAAACAATATCAAAGCCAGCGTTCCTTCCGTTGAGCTTTTACTGCCGTGTTATGGTACTCTGTTATGGTATAGAATGATATTTCGAAGGAGTCTGTAAATATTTAGAAATGCTTTATAGTACACATTCATAAACCTATGAGCAAGCCAACGTGGATACCCAAAACCATGTGCTTATGATGCGCAGTTTTCTGACATTTTCGCTTGCGGCTGGTGAAGTTATGCTAACTTGTAGTCAAAGCAAAGCGCGGCGAGGCTCAAACGGTTGGACATTGTTGTTGTGCTTTCACAGTTGCGGTTGTTGCGCTTTTGGTTTTGCTTTTGTTTCTGTTGTTGCCATTGGCAGCTACTGGCAGCCTCTAACAATAATTTAAGCGATTTCTGCCTTTTCATGAGTGGGTTAATGGCATGCTAGACTGGGCTAAGGAGCGGGATGGAAGCGAGGCATTTGAGATCACCTTTGCCACAGCTAAAATGCTTTTCGCACAAAGAGCCTACATCTGGTGTTGCGCATATAGATTTAGAATTCCGAAATTTTTACTGACTTACTCCTTCAGCAGCTGTAGAAAAGCGTATTATGTCGTTGAGGTACAAAGCAAATGTTGATGGTGCCGGGATGCCATGTAGGCTGCACCAAATCATAGCAATTACCATCTTCTTCTTTTAGAAAGAGTGTTGCTTTTAAGTATATTCATCTAAATTAAGTTTATGTGTATATAAAATAAAAAAGCCTTGGCTGGCACAGTTGTGTTGATTTTCCTTTTTCTTCTTCTCATTAATTAATTTCTTTTTTAATTTTATTCTCATCAAGTTGACAAAGAAAAACTTTTTCATTATTACATTTCGCTGTCATTTGGGCGTCGAAAATAACTCTGCAAAGTTTTGCTCTGCCTTTGAGGGCTGTGTGTAACTTGAGTGCACCGCGTAAATAAGCTGCGCTCACAGCTATCCTTGTCTTCATCAGATATCAATTCATGCCTGCCCAGTGCGCATCTGACGTAATTTTTCGGATGTCTGTCAGTCGGGCCGCATTCTTGCACATTAATTCATTGGCTGATGCTGCTTTATTCCACCATTTCAGGATCGCCTGCTTTCTACTGTGTACTAGAGGCTGCTGCACGCAAATGACGATTTGGTCAAATCACTCACTGTCACCAAGGAAAGAGCCAAGCGTGTCCTTTAACTTTTACTTTTTTCCTGTAAGTTATTCTTATGGCTTGACGTTTGCCTGATTTTTTGCCCTTTGCTGGCTGTTCCAATTGTCTTCAGTCACATCTTCAACTTGTGCTTCTCTATGTACTTTCTAGCCTCGACTGCTCTCTGTCAACGCGAGTTAAGATAAGCGGTAAAAAATTAAAAAAAAGGGGTCGCTTTGACTTTAGCTTTCGCATATCTGTACATTCCAGTCGTTGTGGGACAGACAGATTCCAGCTAAAACTAAAATTTTTGCTGGTTATACACATTACATTGCATAGTGTGTCAAGTGCTTGTCAATATAACAAATAGTTCAAATATTGCATGCATATTTGTTCAACAAAATATGCTAAGCGTAATTCTATAAAGATGAAAAACATTTGTTTTAATTCATTTAATTTTTTTATTTTGGTTTAAGGTTTATCGTACTGAGCTGTTTTCAGATTGAATTTTCTATCTTTTTAACAAGACCTTTCTTTGTATGCCTACAAATGTTAAATTTTCCATTCATCAACCTGCAAGTTTCAACGCGCATACTCATTGTAATTCCGTTATACACGCTTAGTTGTCTCATTCATGCACCTATACAATTGTAGATGTATATTCGTCTGTTTTATGTTTTGTTTACATTACCGGCGTACGCGTCAACAACGAGACAGGTGACGTCATTTTCACCTCTCATACCTTTGGACAACCGTCAAAAAATGCAAAGAGAATTCCTTTCAACGGCTAAGAGAAATGAATACTGTTATACAGGATGTATTTCACGACCTCACGCACCCGAAGTATAGAGCTTCGAAGGCACAAGGGTTGCTGGCAGATGCAATTGAGGAAGGAACTCGCAATTTGATTGCTCATTTCGAACATTTTGCGGTGTATTGAAATTTCCGCAGATTTTCCGAGCGAAAGAGAGTGAATGCGAATATGCAGCCCGACCATACTTTAAGCAACGAGTCGCTTGCACCGTCATCGCCAATAGGCAAGCTTCTGTGAACTTTCACCGATTGCCTCGACTCGTTTTCATGTCGTCATTTAGCAGCCGCAAACGCTCTTACCAAACAGAAACGAGTCAACGTGCGAATACGTCAGGTCGGGTCATTGCGCCTAGTGTAACACTTGCTCCGTGGAAGAACATTTCAAATCAATGAGTACACGGTATAAAAATGAAGCAGAGCCTCACCAAAGTCAACAAAACTAAGCACTAAGCAAATAATGTGAGCGTTATATTGCATACCAACAGGCGAAATAAACATATCAAGAAAAGAGAGTCTGATTATGTATTTGCACAAGTATATACATCTGTGAGCGTATATAAGTGGCCGGTCTGTCGAGTTTGAGTGAATTTGCAATAACTTGGTGTTTATGTTTTAAATTCTATACATTCATGTATATTTCCTAATTTAATTTAAATGAGCTCTTTGGGATATGTTCTTGTTACAAAATAACTCTTTGAAATATGGTGCCGGCTTTTGTGCGCTCTCTTTGATGTAGTTCTCTCTTTTCTGGTTACACCACCACCGCTTGCGCCGTTCACCAAATAATAAAACAAAGAGAAATACAGTTAAGATGAAATTGAAGCAGCAAAGTTCAAGTGCCGGTTGTACCATTTGTGATGGAGGTTTTGAGGTGGGTATGGATGACACACTTCATCTGCTATAATATAATATCTCGATATGTGCGACGTTAACTTCTTACTTTCATATCACTAAAATACCATTTGTCGCAGTTCTTGTTTGTTGGGTTTTGACATTCACCCTTCAGATAAATAATGTCTTCAATTTAAGTTCTAAATAAATTATATGCATATATTTACGCAAATTTGTGTGTAGTTCTAATTGAATTTTTACACCTGTAGCTTTTTCAAATGATCTCATTAGTATTTAAAAATAATTATCAAATTGTTACTGATAGAGTTGTGAGACATCTTGAAATGTTGTAAAAATTAAAGTATGGGACAGCTTGTAACCTCAACACACAATCTAGATACTTTTTATGATATTTAATTTCATTGATATGTATATGGTACCTAAATTTTTCCTACACACATCAACACTACTGAATGTGGTAAATAAACCATTACTTTGACAAACAATGTTATAATGCGATAAATTAGTGAATGCATTAGAAAGTAAAACATAATTGCATTTTTTTTTTTTTATTTTCACTCTGAGAAATAGCTATGAAAATATGTGAGTCGTGTTTGTACGTCTTTTAAATTTAAAAGATGTGCATACATACCTACACTTTATAAGACAGGTTGATAGGGATTATTGCAAAATAATTTAAATTGTTTAATTAGACATTTTATTCAGCGAACTGTCTATTATAAATGGGTGCTACTGTGAAATCGAAGTAAATGAGTAAGTAAGTAAGTAAAGGGAGTAAACAAATATGGATATGTAAATAAAATATTTATGGATTATATACAATTGAAAAATACATTCATATACCTGCATATATATACCAATAACAAAAGCGTAGAAAACTTAAATATAACTACAGATACATATACGAATATTAAGAACAGTCGGAAAGCCTACAGTCGGGCGGAACCGGCAGTAGGCTACCCTGGCCTTTATTTTTACATGATACATGCAGCTCTCTATACAGTTTAGAAAATTGTCTTTTACATATCTTTGCTGTTTCTTATCCGAATATAATGAAATTCAGTTTAGGTGATAATGAAAAATTTATATCTTAAAACCATAAGTTGTAAGCATGGACGTATTGCAGGCCAAGCCTTCTCGCCTTTCTCCCTCACGTACATAAGTATCTTTTTCGATGTCTTTGTTAATCGGGGTTACTTGTTTCGCTCATAATGATTAGTGTGATGCGAATAATAATCATGGTTGTCTCCCATTCCACGATTAGTTTCCAATTCGTACGCGACTATGCTTGAATTTCTCATATTTTTATTTTATGTATTCCATTTTGGAGTTTGCTTTGTGCTGCAGCCCAAAAATATTACCACGTAAATTATTAATACAGTGGATTATAGCCGTAAATGTTTCCCTGAGCGCTCTTTCCTTTGCGAAGAGCAAACGGCAGCATAAGTTTTTGTCGATTTGCCTGTTACTTAACATGCACAAACTGTTGTCATGAATGCTCATCCATACAATCACCATTAAAACAAATAATACAAGAAGACACCATGTAATCAATATTAAATCGCCGATTTTTACATAGGATACAGATAACAGATAACATTTTGCAATCCTTAGTAAATTTATTTATTTTAGAGATAGTCGTGACATTATAGAATCCTTTAATACTATCTACAATGCGATCTATGTTTGACCCTACCTAAGAAACCCTAAAAATCTAAAAAGCCCAGTAAAAAGTGAAAAGTGTTGCCAAGTATCCGTTGCGTGATTGACAATTCTGTCAACGAGTGCAATTTGTGCATATTATTTATTTTTGTCTTGAACATTTCGCTTGGTTATTGCATGCACTTTATGATTTCCTTTATGGCTGCGCCATCACATGAGTTACAATAGACACACTTAAGGCACTATGTCGGCAAACTCAATGCTTGAGAGAACTTCAGTGCATATTAGGGTTAATCGATAATCATATATTTGTAGAGAAAGAAAGAAAAATAATTATATTTGTTACTGTATTGATTACATATTTCAATTGCTAAATACTGGCGTAGTAGGCCTATTAATGTCAAAACATTTTTTTTAAACACATCACACTTGTGGTCGTCGTTGCCAACTAAGCGGGTTTTAGATTTATATTTATGCTCGATTAAAAAATATTTAACAATTTTTAATATTGTATATTGATTTCATGTTATTAATAATAATGTATTTTTGTTATTTTTTTTTTTAATTTTTATCTTGTTTTTTTTTTTTATTATGTACATTATATTGCAAATCTATTTATATCTGGCAAGATAATTGAATGCGTGAATATTTCCTACTTCGATTGCCCATAGTTGAGAGTCGGGGTTGCAGTTCTTTGGCATAAATTAGGGACATAATTTGCGGCATTTGCGGATTTGTACGACTTCCGGCTTATTGTGAATCGCGATTGGTGTGATGGGCGCAGGGGGAGCAACAAAATTCCAAATTGTCAACGCACTTTAACTTGGGCTAATTTCTAAGTTCACAAAGAAAAGTACTGAATAGAATTGAAAAATATTTGGCATTTAAAATTCGAGATGAGGTTTGAGTATGTTTTGGAGCGTAACATATGTATTTAATACGCGCTTCAAAGGTATTTTAATATTTAAGTTTGGCTAATCGCGCTACGAACGAATAGCTCAGTGTTGACTACAGGGTATTTGTGGAGGAATGCAGCGGTCTGACAAGTTGGAATCATATCATATACATCAGGTTTTTATGTGCCGAGTGCGCTTGCTCTTGAATTCGCCACTCCAGCTCTGCAATTCGCCGCAGCGAAGTGGTGAGTTTACGTCGAGCATCGAACAAGTTGCCAACAAACAGCCATGACGCCGCACAAGTTCGATTAATAGAATTCTCTGAGAGGAAGTGACTCATCGCAGTTTTTTGGCGCTCTTCTACTGCTAAGAGTTGCCAAGTTAGCTTTTCACCGTCAGATCTAAATATTTTTTTCAAAAACGGGAACATTTGATTTGTTGTTTTAATTAAATATTAGGCATTTTAAAGCTTTCCGATAATTTTCTCCTATTTATGAATTTCAAAATAGTTTCATACAAATTGTACATCAACGATTCTGGTTATGCTTATCAAATATTTCGAGGTTTCAAAGATTTTTATTCAGCATGGGGTCGGGATTGCTTATAATGGACGTTCTCTTCAATACAGCGTTTTTCTCTCAATAGAGGGCAACACTGCCACTGTTATCCATAGAAAGCCTGCCCGCTGCTCATCGGTTCGACAAACTTGTTTCAGCCCGATAGCGCGCTCATACTTGTGTCGTGCGGGCCTAGCGCTCAAACAGCTTCGAACAGCAGCAACAGTCTTGTTTTTACCGGTTACGATAGCGGTTCGGCGTGCGTCGGAATTATTGTCGCAATACTTCATTCAACGAAGGCAGCAGCTCCTCCTCGTCTGTTCTTTCGGGCATCACCATCGAGATATGCCAAATTAGCGGGCATTTGCAAGCATATGTACGTTAACAGCGCTATTACGATTGCGCGTATCGCATGCCAGGTTTTTGTGTACTCCTCGTGTAAACAGTGGCTGATAAAAAAACAGTGACAACAGCAGGCAATCAGCAATAATCGCACACTAGATACATTGTGAGAGCAATACCTGCAAAGCCAAACAATAGTGTCAACAGTGAATTCGTCACCCGCTTCGACAACTGTTACAACTGGGCCACAAAAAGGCTGAAAAGTCGTAGCTGCATAGTTCAAGTTAACAAACTCCTTTGCCGGGAGGTCCGCTCAGCTCATTTGTTGTTTGTCGGCGTTTTGCTGCCCAAGTCTTTATTTTGTTTATGGGCGTACTAATGTGTGTGTGAATGTGCGGCTAGTGTGTTAGTGTGTAAACAAGTTTTGCAAAAAGTGCGTAAAACAACAAGTGTTGCAGCATCAGCAGCATCAGCGGCATCAGTAGCGACAGTAACTTGCTACGACAACAGAGAGAGGTAGGCATAAGATAATCTGAGGGGAGCGAACAGTCGGGCAGCCAAGAGTTCCATAAACTGACCCAGAAGGGAATAATATCTGCGTGTATGTGTTCAGTGGAAGCACCCCACTACCGAGGGTGAATCAGCGCATAAACCGCAAAGTTCTCTCTAAAAATACTGCAGGCCCAGGCCACCAATTGTTTAATCATTGCAACACAACCATAATTAACCTCCCAAGTTTTGTTTCTGTTTTTGTTGTTGCTGCTGCTATTGTTATTGAAATTGTATTATAAAATAAAAACGAAAAAATAATAAAAAATAAATAAATTGCCATTTGCATGCATAACTCAGAAGTTTTTCAAGATGAAATCACGTAGCGAAGGCAAAATGCTTATAACTTATAAACCCGGTGATTCATGAATCTAGAATCTAGAAATTTGTATGTGTACATTAATGTGAAATATACTTATTATTGGTATAGTTAGTGTATATAGTATACAACACTCATGTGGAATACCTACAAAATACTACTGTATTTGCGTTATGACTAAATCGACTCAATTTACACTTCGTTTCCTATTACATTTGATCATTGGATAAGTATGTTAGATAGAGCGAATGAAATCAGAGGCTCAGGTACTACAACACAGTAGACTGACACCAATACGGGCTCCCTGCGAATTGCACTTGATCATATACTATATGTACATAAATCCATATACGCGTTCAATTGCTTAGTAACTTCGTTAACTTTAAGTAAATCGTATAAATACGTGGTTTCGAAAAAAGCCTCCCTAAGAAACTTATGAAACATTAACGAGATTATTTTAACAGTAATGTCGTGTGTAGCAGATCTCGTGTGGGACTCACATGTGTGCCTCCCTCTACAATCTTGAGAGCGATCCAAAAATAAAAGACGGGGATGCGACTCGAACGACTGTCGCCCAAATTAACGCGTGGTCTTTAATAATATTTATTTGCCTGTACCGAAAATAAAAATCGAGAACATAAATAACATTTTGTTTATAAACATATTCAAGTTGAAAACTAAAAATAAATGGCGCAGAGATAAGATAAAACAAGTGAGCGTGCGCTAGCTAATAGAAGTAGACTACAAAATACCCTGCACATAAGCCTAAAATAATTTTTTTTGCAGTACAATAGACATGCTTATATGCACTTAAGGTGATTAATTATTTAAACAGAATTTTTTTTCAACTCTTAGTTGTGGATTGTTTGCTGTAGTGCTTACACAAAAATAGCCTTTTGCATGGGCATTGGAATACAAACATGCAACGGACGGACGGAATGAACCACTCATCCTACAAAAAACTAGTCAGCAATGAAATTTTTCTTCCATTTGTTATTATTTTAAAGCAATTCACGTGTGAAATGAACAAAGTGTTGATATCTATAAAGTGGGGGAAATGCACTCGCAAGGGGGATAATTTGAGGGAGCCGCAAGTTCCAAATGGGCAAAGCAGGAAATATTACACAGCGGGGCAACAATGCAAAAGAGTTGCGTAGGAGAGAGCGATTTAAGAACTGAAAAGCAGAGACAAACGGGAAGTAGGCAAATGGAAACAGACAACGGGAAACGGGCAATGGGAAAGGAATTGGAATGCTACAAGTACACAAATCAAGTTCAGGGAACGTATTTCATGTGTTATTTTTAAAGTAATTGCTATCGTTGTGTGACCTCATTTTTAACAAAATAACATAGCCATCAAAATACAGCCCGCGTTATAGTTTCAGGATAGAATATTATAATACGAAGGAATTTTTTTTTAACATATCTTCAGCACATTGCACGTACTCTATGTATCTGTATGAAATCAAATTTTCTCACTGATTGACTATAGAAATATTTATTCTGCAATGCGATACGTATGCATAGGGTATGAATATGATCACATTAAATCTGAGCTTCGATGTGGCAGAGTGCAAAGCAGCAACGGAAGATCAGCCGTGGCAGCAAAAAAGAGAAGCAAATTAAAATGCACGTAGGCCGCATGCAGACGAGAGCTTAACTGGCATCCACCTCCATTGGTACAGTTGGCAGAACCAACAATATCTTGTCTGTTAAGTTGTTGATTAAAGTGTAATTCAGTGTGTGATTGTGTGTATCTGGCTTTTAATATTCACTGCAATATAAATAGACACAATTCCATAGATGCATGCACATAACCGACCAAACATCAGATGTACATGCGTATGAGTTATTTATTGGTTGGTCTTCCCTCTCTCTATCCCATATAACACAGGTTTTTCGAAAATTAAGCTAGACTTTGATGCTCAGACGTGGGAAGTGTTTGAGAATAAAGTATTTTGTTTATTTTACTATACTAGGGGAATGGAAAATTTTGCATCTGAAAACTTGACTTGACTTGACTTAAGTTACAAAATTGCTTAGATTTTAAGTTGGATACATATTTCGATACAAGTTTTCGATATCAAAAACTACGCTCACGCATTTTATTAGTTTATTTTTAATGCACTGCTGTTCAAAATAAAACAAAAACCAGATAACACAAAGAACAACAACACAAAACTGTACCCAATTCAGTTAAGCGCACGGTCGATGGCTTCAGCTCCGGGTTGGATATTTTTCAGTTAACACATGAAAAAACAGAAAAACGTTGGAAAAGAACAAACAAAAACAGGTAGTAAAAATCGAGAACGAGGCAAACCCCATTTGTTGTCGTATTTTGTTGCTTAGCAGAGAGCGCCGAACAAAGCGCTTAGAAATTAAAGAATAATACAACACATCGCAACGACCGAACTGAAACTCGAACTCCAACCCGATTCTAAACCCGAACTTGAAACCAACCCAACTATACTCAACTCAATCCAGGCTACCACACAAACTGATACCTATCGGTGTTTCAGACCTGTACCCGGGGCCAGTTCCATGTCGTTGACGACAAGACCAAAAATTTGAGCCGTAACAAAACAGTCCCAACAAATGACTGTCTTTCAAACCGACTTGCAATGTGCATGCGCTTCAGTCAGTCATTGAGGTGACTGACCTACAACTTTGCTTGGTAGTGGAAACTGTTGAACATGTCTGAAAGCTAAATTTCATCTAGTACAACGAAAGTGAGAAAATGATAATCTTTACATCCTATAATTTCAAGGCAGAAAAGTGCATAATAATTCATTTAGTTTTAGTTTCGATCAGGCTTTACATGTCAATATCAAATGAATGCAGGGCACTCACAAGTCGTTGATTACACCATAGACTTATTTTTGCTTATACGTGATGTTCCAAATTAAAATGTAAAATAAGCCGGACTTGATGAATTGGCAAATTATTATTTATAAATAGCGCTATAGCGTATACAAAACTGGGCTTATCTCGGTTAACTGACTTTCCTCTGTGCATTTAAATTTATTTATACACAAAATTACAATCAGAAATAATAAATATTTTCTGTTTTTCAGCGGGATATAACGGCAACAACATAACTTACATAATAAATAGTTTAATAATAACTGTAATTTGAGAATTATTAAGAAAAAGTTTTAAAATAATAAGTGAAAAAGCTCAAATACAAAATAATTATAATAATAATACAAATACTAGCAAAAAGCTATAATCAATATTTATATGTACCATGACAAGTATATATGTATTTGCGTGTGTGATGCAATGGCGTATAGCGTAAACGATTTGGGTGATCAAGTCAAAGTTAACGCGATCGGCATTCTTCAATATTTATAATCAATTCCCGAAATAAAAAAGAAAATAAAAAAAGTAATATTAAGTGTTGAGAGTGAATCAAAATAAAAAGAATCAATCCTGACAACCTATATAATAAGAGCCAAAGTGTAACAAATTAATATTTCATATAAAACCACGTGTAATCATTACGGCCGCACCACGGAGTCACTAGAGTTTTTTCCTATTGAGGACGACGATCTCGAGATGGATATACTACCAAGCGGGAATATATTCAACGAACTAGAGCGAATATGCACAACAGGTTACTTTTCATCGCAGCCGTCGATTGAGGATCAATGGCAACAGGTAGGTGTATAAAGAATATACATATCCATATATGTAAATAAAAAAAAAAAAATATACAATATCTATCAAAAATAATCAATAAATACCAAACATACTATATTACAAAAATTTTAAAATGTAAATCTTAATACTAGTTATTATGACATTTCTAATGTTGACGTCAGAGCTCCGCATGGTAAGCTATTTTGTTTATTCACTATTTGCCGGTATTTTATCTATGGCCTCAGAATTTGGTGTACATTTTTATTGAACAAAGGTAGTTAATTATATCCCAAGGGTATTTTGATAACGTAACTGTAGAAAAATCTACAAAGAAAGTTAGGGTTCTTACTAAAATCGATAAAAAAACGAAACTGGTTTAAATATAGGATACTACTTTCTCCAAATATTGCCAATAATTTTAAAAAAGCTTATAGCGCTAATGCATTTACATAAATGTACAGATTATGCACATCTTAAAATTATGTATTAGAATTTTCCTGTATGTATTTGCTTGCTATTATTAATTTCAAAAAATAAAAAAATTCGACTATAAATTAGCAGTTGCTGCCGCTCTCGGCTATCATCTGTGTATATATTCGCATGCTTATATGTATGTACTATATACTAAGTGTAAGTATAAATGTATACTTTTGTTATACCACGTACCAAAGAATGTAGTATTATTTTCGCAAATAATATTTGGCAAACATTTAGCGATACGAATTAAAAATATATAAAGAACTAAGTATGTGAATTTTTATGTACTAAGTATTTATGTTATATATGTACATATGTTTGCTTTACTGTGAAGTTTATTTTTCTGTTTTATTTTTCACACTTCGTGTGATAAAAGCTGAGCAGACTTTCTTATCAGCAATACCAGCTGATTTGTTGGTTTATTTGGTTGTGTTTTGTTTTATTTTTGTTTATATATATTAATAATAATACTGAGACGGCTGTCTTATCATAATGTGACGCATATAGCGATTGTTTGACCAGCTTTTGGAGATGCCAAACTCAAGTAAGTATAACGCTATGGAGTATAATGGTATATCAATAACTGTTTGGGAATACTAGATCTTCTTTTTCAAACCATATAGATATATAATTCGTATTACATAGATTTTAACATTTCGACTTTGGTTGTAGTAGAGAACACTATTGTATACTTGTTAATTCGGTATTGAATTATTGTAGTGTTTATTTATTTTAAATATTTGCATTTGTCTGATTGAAATCTCAAGTATTTCTAAACAATTCCTTGAAAAAAATATGCCAAAAGCACATTCCAATAGCAGCAACAGATTCAAAATACTTAAGTATTTTTGCATTTACGAATGTTGAATATAAAACCGAAGAATTTACTTACACATTTCGATCCTTTTCAGCGTCTTTAAAATACATATTTGAATATTTGTAGATATTGATTGTATATATAAGCAATATGTTTGTACCTGCAAATCTATAGATGTATGTATGTATATCTGTGTTTGTGCTTCATTCGAACATAAGCAGACTGTGTGTATAAAAATAGCTCAAAAATGTATTTTAATTATTATTACTAACTGTAAACAAAAACAGCCGTTTTTAACAGAACTGAACTCTCGAATTCCAGTTGAATTTATCTCAGATTTTGGAAATATAATTTTTAGAGTGTAGTTAGTTGTCTATCTTAAAGTTAAAAAACAAAAATTGTAGGGACTGAAGGTTTATTTATGTGTATGCTCAAATAAAACCAAAGCATATACATTAATATATGTATATTTATTTGTGTTTGAGTAGGCTTACTGCCTAAATTCGTTTTGGACATAAGGCGTTCTATTAAATATATAATTATCTATTATTTTAGCATATACATACAATTAGCGAAATTAGTCTGAATGGGATGTAGGTTAGGGGTTTATCCCCAACTACGCTTACGCACAATATGCAATCAGCAGTTAACATTTAACATACAAAAATGTAACCGATTCAAAATAGCACGTACATCGCAGTTCCTACCAAAAAACCTTAAAGAAAGAATATACGCAAAATCAAAAAAGTAAAAGCAGCAAGGAATAAGTAGCGAATTCACGAAGACAGATGTATGTTTGTATATGTGTGTATCCTGGAAGCACACAACTATATATTCATATACACATAAGTTTACACACATTCACACGCAGACACACAAGTATAGATAATAAGCCAAAAGTAGAATCAACTACGACACCCACTTCATTGACTAACACGTCGCCACGAATGCCTTCTGGCAGTCAAACCAGTCCTTGGCTAGCAAACCAGCACAAAGCAGAATGTTTTGAAAAATAGCGAAGGCAGCATAGCAACACAACAAAGCGGCATCAACAGAAAAATGAAAAAAAGCAATCCCAAATACGTGCAATTGCTGAAAATGTGCTCAACGTGGCCAAAAAACGTGCGGGCCATGCGTTTGTGTGCCTTAAATACTTGGCAGGCAGCTAAACCATCCCAGCATCCTCTATATCGCAACCCATCTACCCAAAACCTTCAAACCACCACTAAATTTCCCTCAGAAGCAAACCAGGAATACTCGGGCGCAGTGTCTAATTCGCATGTTACAAGTCTGTTCTAGGCTATGTTTTTTTTTGCTTTTCTAGCCGTTCTGTACTACTTTGACGGGCCTTTGCCGTTGCTACTCCTATTACCCTCAATCATTTATCATCTTGGCTACAATTAATCATCAAATGTGAACGCTCACATACATATTTTGTACGTGTCCGTGTGTCTATTTGTGAGTTCGGAATGTGTATGTGAGACATGTCCTTTTTATTTGTCGTAGCTCTAGTACGAAAAGCTCTGGGTTTAAACCCACATCATAGAACGATAAAATGAATTTATGCATATCTATCTATATATTTATATGGTGCTCTATATATTTTCATTGACAATGATGAAGAACAGACGCCAATACCAATTGTTTTACTTTAATGCTGAGTTTATTCGAATATAATTGACATTTCTCTGTCTCCAACGCCACTACGCAAGTTACCAAAGTCTCATTATTTTATCTTTAAAATACATTTAATTAATATCACCACCTTTACGGTCAACAGATAGCCTCTTGGGTGTTACATTTGAGTTTTTGAGATCCTGATTAGATTTACAAAAAAAATTTTTTAATTTTTAAGTCATAAATCAGGCAGCACCATCTTCGTGTTCTGCTGTTTTTGGGAAACAAACACCTTTAGGAAGTAACAGCGAATCTCTGTCTAGTAGCTTTATCAATAGTCATTAGCCAACGGCGCTTGCTGCTTTGCGACACATTTTATTAAAGCAAGATGAGAGTCTCGACATAGTCTTATAACGTGAGTGAGTGGATATGTTTTTCCTTGTTTTCGCTGTGTTTTCCTCGTATCCGCTGCATGTTGGGGAGTTGACCACGAATCTGAAAACACAAAGGCAAATTAAATATATTTAAATTGTATAAGTCTGGTGTAGTTTGTTTTTACATATACTATGATTTATTTTTGATTTATTGATAGGGTTTTACTTTCTCACTGAAATGATCGGTTGAATGTTGGCAAAGTTATGACCATTCAAAGTTTAACAAAACTTGGGTTCTTGGGTTCTTCTGACCACACATGGTCATTTTCAGGTTTTTATGCTCGATTTCGCTATTTATTGATAGGGTTTCACTTTCGCACTTGAATGATTGATAAAAAACAAAACGTTTGAGTTCGATTGAGTTTTGGCCAAGTTATAGCCATTCAAAGTTCAACAAAACTGGGGTTCATGGATTGAAGAATCCAAATCTAAAATCTACATTTTCTGACCAAATATGGTCATGTTTGGTTATTTTATCAATGTTTTACGCCAATTTCCTATTAAATATGTAAGATATTTCTGAGATATATTAACGAAGCATAAATTGCAAATAATTTACTGATGTATTTTACTTGTACGGCTTCAACTAATCCTTTTCATCGATACTGCTTATTATCTATTATAAATATAAGCTAAACAAACGAATCTACAAATTTTAAAGTGTCACGTGCGAAATTCACAGGCAATCTATTTACGGCTCATTTGAGCGAAAGATACATACAGACAGAGACACAAAAAGATGCAAATAGACACTTTCATTATGACACAGCCAATTACACACTTATTGTTTTATTTTTATGTAAATTGTAAATAAATACAAATTGTTTTCCATTTCTGTGAACAAACAATACTTGTACGAAAGCCTTATGCAAATGTTTATGCGAAATACACAAAAACGAACCAACCCTCTGAAAACAATTTTTCTATGTATATTCAATTTCGTCCCCACAAATGTTGCAAATGTTAAATTTCGTGTTTCAAATTTAACACACTTGCCATTTGTATTTTTTAATTTGCCCCGAACACAGAGGCCCAAAATGCGACGTATTTTCTTATGTACTTTTGAAGCACACATGCGAAAAAGTAAATGCTTTATCCTTGCAGTGCTAAAGTTGAACCGAACCACGTTGTCTGGTTCTTGACGTGAATTAGCGGGCGCGGCTTTCGGGGATTGGGTTGAGGGTTGTTATTCATATTAAGACAATGCGACTGTAGCACTCTGCGTTCTTGGTTGCCGCAAGACTGCTACACGGAATTTTGTCGAAAATGGGTTTTTTCCATCTATAATTGGCGCAAGCAGAGCATTAGAATAATAATCAGACAAAGTATAATATAAACACCTAAATCTCAGTAACTATAAGAGTTAAACACACCATATTCGGAATCAAGGTTCCTTTACTCAGTAAGCACCATGATCTTTACGTCGGTTACGTCCGACTGTAACCTTCCGTCCGACTGATTTTCAGATAGGTACATTTACTTTTCTCAGTGTAACGTCTGATAAATGCTAAGACGTAACGGCGCCAAAATAGAGAAAATTGGTCAATTTCTATTAGGTTGAATTTATGTGTTGATACTTTCGCTATACCCATGTTATAATACAAAGCGAGATGTAATCTAAACCCAGACACACACAGCATAAACGTATTTTAAATGGACCCCCATCTGACCAACCCGCTGCACGCATAGGACAGTAACTGTTACAGTAGTAACATTGTACATTGTGTATGATATTATATTATTTCCATACTTGTCAGAAAGAAAGCATGTTTAATACAGTACTAGAAGTTTGTATTTCTTTAGTTCAGTTGACGCCTTATAAATAACATGGGCGTGCCTGGTAAATTTTACGCTATCAGAGAAGGGAGACTGAGTACAGGATCATTGTGGTATACTTCCTGTGTTCGCTGATATGAGAGCAAATAGCCTTGATAAGTCAATGACGATAACGATGACTCCTTATGCTTAATCAGGGGCACAGTGATTCACAGTTATATATCCAATGCTGTGTGGTTTTTTAATTTAATTTATTTTTATTTCTCTTGTATATTTATTTTTTTCAAAAAACTTTTATTTAATCAAAATTTGAAATTACAGTGGGCTTGTTTTATGTACCAGTGTGCTTTTCATACCCAAACACTTTGACGGCATATACTGGCAACTGAAACTAAGTGCTTAAGTGTTGTTGCCCTCGCCATATGTTAATCACCAATTCAAACAACATTTTGGGAGTCAAATAACTCTGGGAATGCATTTTTAACAGCAGGAACAGAGGCGCCTCTTCATGATGATTTCTCGAAAATTGTGGGATTGTCTCGATTCAACGATGACTTTTGCGTTACTTTATATTGTCAACTCAGAGAGATGGCCTGTCATGCAATTAATATACACACAATTGTGCGTATCTATGTCTGCGGATGTCTGTGTTTGAATATCTTTCATCTGTCCGTGAACCTCTGTTGAGCCCTTATGTGTAAGTGGACCAATTTACACTTTTGATTGCAAGTATCCCTAAATTACATTAAATGAATTGAAAGTGCCAACAGTCTAGTAAGAAATGGACACAGAATAAAAAGGACGTGAATTTTATGTGATTTAAAGTGTAAATATTATTCTTGAATTTTTAATATTTCGATGTACATGCATATAATTAACTCCTCTAATAAAATATTAGTGGTTGAATAGACTTCTGAGTGTATCAGAGCATAGGAATTTTATTTACGGAAAATTTAATTTCACATTTTTCTGTTTTTTTTTATTTACATGCCGTTTATCGATTTTGGGCTGTCGACTGTAGATTTTGTGTTGAAGCCAAGTGAATATCCAATCAGTAACAGTATTGAACAGGGCGTTCTGCTCCAGACCACTGCTCCCTGCTGTTATATTTTGCTTTCTCTAAACACCTTAAACACCAATTGATGTTTATAAGATAATGATTAATGATGCTATTTTGATATAGATTGTTTTTTTTATCTCAACGTGTGAGTATGTAATAGGCTATTTATTTATATAAAAGCTCGAGCTAATTCGAAATACTTTCTTTTCATTCCATTCTACATCAATATTGCATGTTGCTCTTTGACAGTTTAACATTTGTTCTCTTCAAAGTTTAGTCGTGCTTAACGTAATTTTTCTTCATGTGCAAAAGCAACTTATTACTAGATATTCATCAAGTCTTACTATATTGTTTTAGTTGCTATTCTACATTCCAATTTCTTTTCTTGTGCTTTTTTGTTTGCATTACATGCCATTATTTGGGTTTAAAGACGAAACTAATGATGACAACTTATTTTGGGTTGTTTGGGTAAGTTGACTGACTATCCTCAACTGCTCGGAAATACTTTTATTGGTTTTTCGTAATTAATGACACGAGACAACCAACCCTTGACCAGCTTTAACGGTCAAACGAAACTCTAGATGACTTTTGGTTTAGACAATCGATTTCCTTTATGCTAAAAGATGCTCTGATTCGTAGCATATTTTATAATACAAGTACATATATAAATGTGTATCTTTCATTGATCAATCTCAGTGACTTACACAAAAGCTATTTTGGGGGCTCTTTAGATGACTCCGTTGGAAAGCTGTTGCTCCTTTTAACTAAGGGAGTATATAGAAAGATTTTTGATGTAACGAAACTGCATGTTTTAATATGAGTTTATTACATATTTGTCCATGTTCCCCTATAGCTGCGATGTCGGTGATTGGTAGCCAGATACCTCGAGTGTATGTCTTGTGTTGAACTTTTAAGTGGTTCCACCACATTATTTAGCGGGTTACCTTACAAAAATAAGCTTTTGAATTATTTTAACCGATATTTATTTTGTGTAACTTACCAAAAATTAAGAACCGTATTGCCATCGGTAAAGAAAAGAAATAAACGAATGGATAAGGTCCAAAGTATCTTGTTTAAAAAAATAATAACTATCCTGTGTTCAAGTTTTGTGATTTTGCAAAAATTTTAAAAATTTATCAAGACATAACACGAAAGAATTGTTTGAACTGTTTCTTAATTGCTGTTCCTTTTTGAAATTCAGGTAAACAATATCATACGGCAAATTCAAGTATAATTATGGTCAACTTCAAAATGATGGCGAACCCAAAAAGGCACAATATCAATTGTTTTTTAGGTTTTGCTGAATTGTCCCTGAACATTGTGAACATTGCAGGCGTCAGTTTCAAAAATTTGATTTACTTTTCTATTCAGTTTTAAATCTGTGTAAGAACGCTGTTTCTAAATAACACAAATCTCTATTGAAAGTTTGACAGTATTAGGTATGATGTATTTTCATAAACTTGTGGAAACTGTGCATATTAATTAAAATTTTGAAATTAATTTCTATAAACACATAATGTAGGTATGGGAGTTGAATATAAGCACATGCCACTATTTAATTAATTGATTCGGAATACAGTTGTATATCTCTTAAATTTACAATTTTCGTATTCGACATCTGAAATGTTTAAGACCAGATAATGAGTATGTTTTGAAAGCCATGTTTGAACAGAGCTCATGTCGGTTTTTCTCACTCGCCATCTTGTGTGCTTGTTTAGCCTTTTTCATGTTTATGCTAAGTGTTTCGCTTTTAGCTGACTAGCCTGACCAGCCGAAGAAAACGTGTCGCTTTAATTTGTATTTAGCTAATGAAAACACACGGCCCTTCAGCTGCTGTTGTCTGGTAAATACATACAATACACATTCTCGTATTTGCTTTGAAAGCGTTGCATTTTCACTCGATCTACAAGGCGCAAATAGATGTATTTAAAATAAAATCGCTGCAGTTACTGACCCTATTTACATTTACATTACTTGTTTTATAGGAAAAGTGAGTATAAAAAAAAAATACCGGCACGCATTTGCACACGCATGTATATTTTTAAATATATATGCATATGTATGCAAGTAACCAGATTTTTAAGTTGGGCTCTAAAGTTTTACATCATTATATTTTTGGGCTGAATGTTCTGTCCTACTAAAATTAATCTGATTTGATAAAGAAGATGATAGACTTCTTGACAGATCTTTGTTATAGTTATCATAGGATTTCGAGGTGGCCAAAATATACGTTCGACCATTTTATATACCTACTTATAAGAATATCTGGCGATGATTGACATACATGCGTTAATGTAATGTTGAAGCAGGGAAGAGAGAACAACGTCCCCGAAACGCACATAAACGATTAAAAACCGAATAAAATATTTTCATTGCTACATCTAAGTTCATGCTTATATATACGTATATATGCGAATGTCCATATATATTCGCCCCAGTGTCGGTGGCTGCAACATCATAAAAAGGAACTGTGACGTGACTCTGCAACACATGAATATTTTGCGAGTGGGTGCGCGCGTGTGGAGAGACAAGAATGAGCAAATTGCTCGACTTCTGCCCATTCTGACATCAACCGAATATGGTGGCCCTCAGAACATTGGCCATTACCTAATGCGACAGGCTGCGACATCAATTTTCGGTTGCATTTCAAATGAGCTAAGCTAAGCTGAGTAACTCGCATAAATATTTAATACTGTACGCATCCCCAGTCATTGAAATTTAATATTTAATGCTATCATCTTTGGACTTACTACCCTGCAGCCTTTTAATGCGTCCACAGCCTCGAGAAGCCTCCTATCTTTGCGAACCACTTTCGCTTTTAATTAATTGATATTAGTCAAGTTTGTTGACCAACTATAAAAATATTGCGCTGACGGTACACCCAAAATAAACAATCGAATGAAATGAAACTAATACAGCTAAACATAAACTAAAGAAACAAACAAAACCATGGCGTTAGATATAAAGTAACGAGCCAGCAACGCGTTGACATAACAAAGTTTGCACTCAACTCGTGTGATAAGAAATACCTTTGTATGTATACATGTATACCTATGTATATATAAACATCTGTGTGTTGGCCTGCGATAAGCACTCGATTCAATTAAGGTATACTAAAGTTAGTCAACGCCATAGCAAAAATAAATCCCTCGGATTAATTGCAATTGTAAATGGATGATTTGAGATTCTCTAATGTTTACAGCATAAGTTTCGAAACAATACAAATTATTTATATGCAGACCGTTTCCAATAAACTAGTGAACAGCATATGCAGAGTGTCGAGTATGCATATCTAAAAAAAAATCTCGCGCGCTCTGGCGCGCTCGACCTGACAGTCGGGCAAGCCCGACTGTCTTATACCCTGTACCACAGCTCGCGCTGCGCGCTCGCCCGTACAATTTAAAATGTTTTAAATATAATTTAATCTATTTATAAATAATTAATTCAGAATATATACTCTCTTCTATTATATTTAATTATAAATTAAATGCACGAATTGCACGCAACGTATCACACCTAATTCACTAACTTAACGTTCGCAATAATAATTGCGCTTTAAACTATTTATAATAGTACGAATATTATAAATATTATAAAAAGTATACAACGTATTTAGCAATCGAACGAACGCACAAAACGATCTGACGAGGTGGCAACGCTACCGCTAAAACTCAATTTGGCACATGGTATGGCGATGAAGGTGGCGCTCGAACACTTGTCGCTTGCTATCTGACGTCACGCGTCACAGACTTTTGTTATTTTGCGCAATCTTATTTTGGCACCTGGCAATTGGTGTTGTTTACATGCGTACATGCACACATACATATATGGTATTCGTCTATTCTACATGTATGTGTGTTTCTGTTTATACATACACACATACACTTGCTGGGCTGCAGGGCCCGTGCGAAGCAATACATGCAGTATTGAGTAGCTTATATCTCCTATGTTTATTAACCGATTTTAATGAGCTTTTCAGGATAGTTAAATATAATATAAGAGAGTATATATTCTCCATAACAACCTTCTATTTTCACTATTACGCTTGTTATTCGGTTTTAATTGATTAGGGCGTAAAGGGGGCGTGACATCCAAGATTTGAAATAAACTTGATCTGCGTATGGTATACACCTTTCAAACAAGACCAAAACGGCTTCTCTAGCTTTTATAGTTTAGGAAATCTCAGCGTTCATACAGACAGACGGACAGACAGACAGACAGACAGACAGACAGACAGGGCTAAATCGACTCAGCTCGTCTCCCTGATCAAGAATATATATAGTTTGTGGGGTCTGCCACGCCTCCTTCTGCCTGTTACATACATTCGCACAAAGTTATTAACCCTGTTTTTCCCATTTTTCAAATGGGCACAGGGTATAAAAATACGATAATTAGCAGCGAAACTTTCATACGCACAAGTCGATGTCAGCGGTGTTTTTGCTGCTATTCCCCCTTTTAGAAGTATACAAAACTGCACAACTGGCAATGGCCTAGTGTCTGGTTGGCGCTGCACTGGGGCCCAGAATTACTCGCAGGTGTTGCTACGCTTCGAATATTGCAAGGCACTTTACGCACCGCACTGTCACATCTCTCCTCTGACTCTGGCTGTTAGCTTCGCTTTGTTACTATGCTGACTTTGTGTGCCTCTCTTTTCCCTTGCTAGCTTTCCCGAGTGTCAGTCACTGCGACGCTTACTCTATTTCCATTACACTTCACATTTTCACTAGCTCGTTTTTCTGGTTTGCTGTGGTATGTTGTGTTGTGTGTTTTGCTTCACCATTTCATGCTGACATGATTTTGACACATAAATGACAAAGTGTTTAATATTGTGTATGGAATTGTGAAGGAGCTGGTGGGGAACGTATGATAGGAGACGGAGAATATTATGTCATTCCAATCGTGACACGGTTTAAAGACATCTTTAAATATGCTTCACTTAAAATTTTATTCATATTCTTGTCAGCAGCAGTTGATTTCGTTTTAATTTGTTGGTGAAAGCTTGAGAAATGCGTTAATAATATTGCTTATCTTATGGAACCTATGCATTATATGCAATTTGTTTGGAAACAAAAAAAAATAAATAAAACAACCAAGATCGCTTCCCACACAAAAAATATCAACGAACCGAAACGAAATGAACCAACCTACTTTTTGCCTTCCCAAATGACGTCGGCATTATACTAGTTGTTGCTCTTGTAGTCGTTATTGTTGTTCTGGTTGTTAAAGATGGCGGTGGTTTCCGATTTCTGGTTGCTGAGCGCTGAATGGTTATGTACCATATGCATATGACTGACGCTGTTGAACCACGATAGTTTTGTAGTGAGTTGAAAAACGTTTGATAAATTTTATACCCTGTACCCATTTAGAAATGGAGAATATCCAAATGTATTACATTTGAAAATAACAAAGCGGACCGTAACTCCTTCAATTTATTGTGTTTGTAATTAGTGTTTTTTTTTGTAACTGCCGTCGGTCATTTGTTATTCGACAATGATAAATGTCAATCAAAAGTTTTGGTAGCTGTCGAAAGGCATGTTGCTGTTTTTTGTGCTGTCTGACGGTACTCTACTTGTATTTGAAAGACAAACTAGAGAAAATCACAATTTGATTCAAATTCCTTAGCTTGAGGACATCTCATTTGAAAAATTAGCACAATTTGGATTTCGCTGATTTCTGCAGTTGCTTTATTTTTCGCCAAATTTGTTTAATATTCGCTGATTTCGTTCATGATTTTTCGTAGGTTGAAAATCTCTTAGGACCGTTATGGTGTCCTCAATTTGTATACAAAAAATTGTGTTCAATTTATTGAAGTCTTACAACGCACTCCTACATATACGCGCTTTGATATGAATAAAAATGTATTCAGCCATAAAGGCGTGAACATTTTTCTTTGCAGTTCAAGGCACAAGAGGACTACAAGTGCCTATACAGCTCCTTTTTTTCCATTGCCATTCAGTTGTCTTTATGACTGAGCCACATTACACTTTTATATAAAACTGTGTGATTTATTTATGGTCTTTATGTTGCTGACGATTGGTTGCTTTCCCCCGCCGCTAGCTGAATTGAATATTTGTGTGTCTACTTAAAAGGGCTTTTGCCATACAAAATTCAATTTTTTATCAGGCTACAAATTTTTTAACGCAACATCAAGTGTCGGCTTCTATACCCCCCTAAATATCTTTGACACTCAACCAATAGAAGTCATGCGCTCAGAGTTAAATTTGCGATTTACAACCAAAGTGAAAACTAAACGGGTATACACTGTCTTTATGTAAACAAGTCAAAAATATATTAAAAGTAATGAATCGGTGTGGGCACGTATTATTTCAAAGAGTGAGTCAGCTGAATAATTATAAATAAATTTGAAAATTATTTAAAGAGCTGTTGAACAATTTCTGGAAAAGCTACCAATGAAGCTTTTGAAATGAGCACTATAGCATAGAGTTTACGATTGTATAAAGTTGATTTAATAAAAAAAGCAATTACTTCATGAAAAGAATTACAATGCTGAAAACGATACATAAAATTTCAATATCATGAAGATGCTTTAACTTCACCTCTCTTTAATGCTGCAATTTTAGCTTATGTTATCCCTTTTGCTGTGTCTGTTGTCGGTTCGCTTTACCCAAGTTAGGTACTTAATTAATTCCGAGCTACATGTGTGTCTTTTAGTCCATATTTTCTAGATGCAGTGGAGCATGGCAACGGCTAAACCAAGGGTCTGAGCCTGGGCGCACTCTGTCTTTTGACGAGTACTTCAATTAAGGCACTTCAAGTCATACACAGAGTTGTGCATGGTGAAATGCAACAATTTTAGCCTACGATTGTCTCTCCTGGCTGCCAGCCGCTTCTCTACAAGTGTCAGGCGCTGATTATGATGAAGCATCGTGTGTCATAAATAAACACGACATTTTTGTTGTGTGGGTTTCTTTGCTACGCGCGTGGTAGTGTGTGTGACAGCGTTTATGTGTTGTCCTGTTGCGTCAGGCTGCCTGCCTTTTGCCTGCTTCTTGTTGATTAACCCCTTCTGTAATCCATGCCTAAAAGAGTTCCTCCCAAGCATCTTCTCCTTTTACCTTGACTGTTGCCAGGGTTTTGATCTCTTGTGTGGGTTTTCCTTGCACCACACACATGTGCTTATCTCGCTCCCTGTCAGCTTTTGTGATCTTCTGTGTGCGATGTGGTTTTTTCATGTGGCTTGACTTGGGACGGGCTTGTTTTTTATTTAGCTCTTGTGGCTTTTAATTATTTCAAGTTTTCTGCGTCCCTACCTTGAGTTTCCTTCTGCATCATATGTTTTCAACTGTACTTGCAAAGCCTGTTATTTTAGTCGATAATAATTAAATTATTAGCAAGATTTTATACACAGCCAAGTATAATGTATATTGCTCATTCGTTCTATTTTGTCCGTAAAATTTAAGCAAAACGTATACCGGTACCCGTACTTGAATAAATGTTGCTTAGGTCACTCGGTCATCAACTACTAGCTTAGTACTTAACTAGCTGTATGACCGTACGGTTGGCCAATCATTATCTCATTTCCGCTTGAATAAGCAAAAACTTTGCACTAAATATTACACACACGCAACCAACGCAAACACTCACACAAACAAATATACACAGTTAGAATTTAATAATGCAAATTGCAAGCGACAGTGAGAAATTCAATTAACTTTCAGTTGTCGACAACACTTGGCAAGGGTATGCGTAAAGGAACCCAAAATTCTCACTGTATGAGTATATCTGTATATATGGTCGTGTTTGTATATGGTATTTTGTAGTATCATGGCATAATTCAATTTGTACGCTTTTCATTCATCCACTTTCGCAGCCATTCATTCTTGCAATCATTTAGCTCGCGTTGTACTCAAAACAAAAATTTAAATATACACGGATGTATGTATGTGCGGTACATAGTACATATAATATGTCTATATAAATAAATGTACTCATTCATTTATTGAGTTGTCGTAGTCTTTTCAGTGACTGAAGCTGTGTAGTCGTTTCAATGACCATTCCAAAGTTGCTTTAATTTTAGCTTCTGACCCTCTGATTATTTTTGGGTATACACTAGATTTCCAGAATCTCTAGAATGTAAATTTTACCACTTTCAATGTACTAAATAAATAAGTTTCTTAGCAGATATTTATACTAATGTACATAAAATATATACGGACGCGGCAGATCACTCGGACGGAAGACTACAGTCGGTCGTAACAAAAAGTAGGGGACCCTTTACTTTGTGTAAAGTTCGCTACCCAGAAATGCCACAAAGTAGTATTTCGTTAAATTATATGATATATCGATTTCACTAATCAAAATAATTGTTTTCTGTTTTGTTACAGGTAATTATAATGGACTTTCTGTGACTCAGTTCGATCACGCAATAAAGGTGGAGTAGTTGAAGAGTAGAGATCCAAATTAACAACTTATGTCCGATTATTAAGTGAGTATTTTAAGATGGAGATTGGATTTTTCGGATTTTTTTAAAGGTATTAAATACATTTATTTATCGGTGTCTTACATAATTAGTAGCTGTATTCAAAACATTGACATATTTTATAGTATTTGTAATAATTTGGACGGGGTAGATCAGTTGGATGGGCCTGACTGTAGAACACCCTGTACCCTTTATTTAGACCCTGTTCTTTACAAAAGCAAAATGGTCTATTAATTTAGTGCAAATGACAGATGTGTGCAACACACAAAATGTGTGTAGAGGCCACTGCAGCCACAATATCAGAGCTACAGTCGAAATTTAGAATTATCCGTCGATGCTGTGAATTACATTACGATCGGATAAGAAAATGCGAAGAAAACACAAAGTACAGGGTCTACTACAGTCGGTTATGTCCGATTGTAGCTCCGTCCTTACTGATTTAATTTAAAGCAGTTCATAACTATCGTCGTTGCAAATTAATTGACTTCATTTATTGGAAATAGAGAAATGCCAATATAATAGTGAAACCGAACAGTTCTGTAGCTTGTCCGACAAGAGCCGCTGGCCAGCAAATAGCAAAGTCGCAAAGAAATTAGAAAACAAAACCACAAGCGAATGGAAAATGGCTACAAACACAACAGCAGCCACAGTAGCAGCAAACCAATTGAATCGAATACGCCAGTGGGCAGACAATAAGACTAAGAATTTATTTGGAGTTCTAAGAGTGCACCACTTCAACATGGAATGCCAGCGGCAATTGCTCTTCTTGATGCTGCTTCAACTGACCAGTTCCAGTCTGTCGATTTGTACTTG
The DNA here is from genome assembly GCA_035045125.1 of Hypselothyrea guttata. NCBI lineage: Eukaryota > Metazoa > Arthropoda > Insecta > Diptera > Drosophilidae > Hypselothyrea > Hypselothyrea guttata. The sequence continues at coordinate 36,395 of JAWNNJ010001344.1, forward strand.
CGCGCTTCGATGCGTATGCGGGGTTTGGGATTCTCCCATTTATTTATTTAAGCGCATATCTTTCGTAGCCCTTGCTGCCCTTTCCCCTTGGGATGCTCTCCTCTTAGTTTAAGAACTGTTATATTTAGTTCATTCTTTTAATTGCCAATAAATTCGCAGTTACTTATACACATCCATAAATTCGAACCTGTATTGATTAATCAATCAAAAGTGGTCAACCATGGAATATAAAACTATGATCTTAAAGGGGGTATTCCAATATTAATTTAGTTTTGATATTATTACACCTACTGATAACCGTAGCTATCGTTTGAATGCTGTTTCAATAATACCCGTTACTTGTGCTTTGTGCACATGGAGAAATGAATGTTTATATAGTATGTATCTACATGTCTCGTCTATTACAGTTCAAAAGGCATGGAATGCCTTGGGGTCGTCGTTAATAACTCTCAATGCAAAGAGTGAAAGCGTATGGCATTGTGCTTGCTAACTTTCATTAGGAGCTGAAAAAGAACAAAATCTCAGAGAACGGCACCAGCAACAGTACCAAGAAGACCGGCAACCGCAAGAGCAGTAGCAGTAGCTCGAAGTACAAGAGCTACTACAGCAACCGCTAACAGCGACAACAACTGCATTTATGTCTGCGTTCATTGAACTATGCCGGCAAATTGTAGCAGCAGTAACAACATACAAACATGTTTATACACACACACATTGCAGATGTGTGTGTGTGTGCGCGTGCATACAGCCCATGTGCGAATTTCATATACCCTGTAAAACACGTCAGCTAGTGTCGGCTACAGTTTTTGGACTAAGTACGTAGCACCAACTATCATTATACGAATATGTCCGCAAATACACAATAAAACATATATGCAAGCAAGTATATGGCGTTGCTTTACATTAAACGCAAATTGTAGATATTTTTTAATATGGGTATGTCGCAGTCGATGGGCATAGCAAGAGCACTTTTACTTGTTGGGGTTGCTGTTCTTTCGCTGTGGTTGTTGCTGTTGCTCTTTGCCATATGTTGTTGTGAAAACCATTAAATGGTTTTCCTCGCGCGCGCTTGTTTCAAGCATTGTCTCAGTGAGCGTTGGCCTGTCTGTCTGTGTGTCTGTCTGTCTGTCTGTATGGCTGTCTTGCATTCTTTCTGTCTGGCATGGCTGTCAGTCTGCTTACAGATTACAAATATGCCATGTTGCTGCAGCTTCTGCTGTCGCCGCTATTTGTTTGGTGTAAAAACAATTTACAGTTTTCATTCATAAATGTTGACAAAAGCAACTACAGGCAGCGCAGCGCAGTTGTGTGGTGTGCAATGCAGCTGTCTGTTTTTAATGATGTTTTGCAATTAGAAAAAACCGGTTGAGGGGGCTGTGGGGCATGGGGTGCCCTGCGCGAGCGAATACGAGAAGGAGGGAGGGAGAGAAACTGTGTGAGTGAGACACAGCAAAGTGGGTACTCGCATTAATCGAAATTCAACATAAAATCATAGCTGGAATTTGGGTTTCTAGTTTAGCTAACCTGTTTCTCTCAGTGCTTTGTTGTTATTGTTGCTTATGCAATTACGAGTTGTTCGAGCGATGAACTCGTTTCTATGCTAACTAAATGATTGCTGCTGTTGGCTCTGCACTTTTAAGCTAAACATAAATAACACATATGCATATGAACATAATTGAATGTTTACTGCCTTCATTGGGTGGCTGTCGTCGTGCATACCTTGCATACTTATAAAAACGCAAATGCTACTACAATATGGTAATCATAATTTTCGACGATATGTAAATCATTGATTTCGACTCGATAATAACCTTTTCAGTTCAAAATCGAAAACTATTATCGCAAACATAATATAGTTATTATATTATAATGCCATTTATGTTTCCTTTTCATTTAAACACCGATTGCTGATTTTCATAATGATAGTTATTTAAGTTTTTTGTTAATTTTTTTTTAAAGCTTCACTGGTTTTCTTATGAACATAAGATTCAAATTATGCAGGCTTCTTGAACCGAAGGCCGAGTATCATATATCAAACCACTCTCTGGTCTATATTCCCTTGTTCCCTCTTCGCGTGTTTTCTGCTCTTTGCTATTTTGCATTCAACTGTGCAACTCTGTTAGACAATCTGCTGGACACATAAGATACGGAAAACGAGGGAACGCGCTATCTTTTGGCCACTTGCGATGCGGTCACTATATGAATTATTTATTTACAGCTTGTCTGTTGCAGATGCACAAACACATATACGTACAAACATTTGCGTAATAACTTGCATCATCACAGCAACAAACAAGGTTTTGTGGTGCACAGGTTTTCGGAGTGCATTAAATAAAATTAATATGTACAGAACTATATAATAATAACACCAAATAAATTATTTAAATAAAAAATAATTATCATTATCAATAACATTAGGTTGAGTTTTTGTGTAAATCGATATTTGGAACAATCACTGAGATCGCTGAGAGCAGTTCTACTTTACAAATAGTAAACAAAATTAATAAACACATGTGCATTTGATTACCACAAGTCCGTGTGGAAGATTGCTATTGTATGTTCTCTGCAAAGGTAAGGTAATTATGCAACTACAATATGAGCTTTGGTAACGAGCGAGTCAAGTCCAACTCTTCCTCTCAATTTATATTTCCTGGCAATATCCGTCCTATTCTTTATTTGAACTGAGCAGTTCCACTTTGTAAAGTGCTAGTGCTGGATGGTAAATTAAAGTAAGCGGATGCATCTGAACCTGGACCATTTCAATAGCTCTAGCTCCATAACACCGACAAATATTTGTTAACGTGACCGTGAAGTGGCATAATGGGGCACGCGACGTTTATGTCGCGACACGTGCCATCAACTTCATTTTGTGTACGAAGAGATTTGTTAAAAGATTTACACGTATTTTTGCACAGATTGTTCGTAATTTTAAGCCAGACGGCGTTCCTTTTTGCAGTTGACCCTCATTTTGTAATAAAACCAACAATTAATATTTAAGTAACATTTCCACGCTTGCCACGCACTAGAAAATTTTAATAACTTAATATCCGAAGTAGAGCCTTTTGACTTTTTGAGCGTAAGGTACTACAGTTTGCGCAATTCATTTATAACATTTTTATATTTTTTTAATATAGTTATCTTGGCATAGCTTTTCTCGAAATTAAATTATTATCTCTTATATAAATTTAAGAATTGTAAATAAAATAAAAATCTAATTATTGGTAATTTATGTTTGTACTGCTAAAACTTATTACTAAGTTGCTTGGTATGTCGATATAAGTTGTTGTAGTTGTATCTTTGCTCTTATTGGATTATCTCAGTGTGGGCGCGTCAGTTATTTTTACCCAGGCATGTGTATACCTCAGCTCAGCTTGTAGAGCTGTAGAGTTCCCAGGTCGCCAAGTGTTGTTGAGAATGTCATACTACGTGCCCAGCTATGTGTCATGTTTTTAATGGAGTCTGGGTCTGGCCCGATAAGACAGAGGAGTGCAGGGAACACAATGAGCTCAGAAGTCGATTCTGGCTGCAAAGCAATTTAGCGTGCTTTTCAGTGGCTTTATATAATTTATTATATTAATACTCGGAGACTTAACCTTCAACATTCAAATGTCGTAGCTGCAGCTGACTGCCGATGTGGACGTATTTGTTATTGTTGTTGTATATATCTTATAGCTTTGTTTGACTGCGCTTTTCAGTCGGACTACCATACCAAAAACGTGTATTAATAGACCTTGGTTGGTTGTTTTGTTAATGTTTTGTAGTAGTAGATGCGAAGCTAAAGAAAAACTAGCTTTTGCTCAGGTTATTGACACACTTATGGCGCAATAAGTGAATGTGTGCACTGCGATGCTTGAGAGAATTTTAAATGGAGATGTCCAACTAAGTAATTTAAAGAAAATACTGATACTGTAAAATTACTATTTTTTTGCATTCCACTTTATTTTCAATAAAAATATATTTTCAGGGCAAGACATGAATACTCTTTGTTATTGAATGAAATTTGTGTTTTCCTTTTACTTTTATTGCGCAATTTTATGTAGGCGCCATATATGTATGTACCCATGATTTATGGATATTGGTTTATACGTTAGTATTGGGGATGGTTTTACAAGCCATTTTGATAATTGCTAAAGTTCATATGCAAATTTATTTTCTGCCCAACACAAATTGATCATAATCCAATGTGGCAACTGCTTTTAGTCTCTAACTTCAATTTCCATTAATTAAGATGAAAGCCACACCGCCTATAAATGTTCACAAAATTATGTGGAACAAGCACTTGAAAGATTTATAGATAAGTTTGGTTTTTGATCATAGCATGTCTCTGTTTGATTTCAAAGTATAAAACCATTTTCTTCCATATTATATGTTTTATTTCAATCATGCGTTAAGAAGTCTGCCAGATTCAATACATAACATACAAATTAACTAAACAACCGAAAATCATATATATTGTAAAGAGGTGTTTAAAGTGCTAAGAACTTAGTCGGAGTCATCAGTTGTTTAAAGGTTTTTAAAGTTATTGTTATACTTATTATTTTTTTTTTTATTATTCGCCAAGAGTCCTAAATATTAAACTTCTGTTGTTCATACAAATTACTTTGGAGATCTGTGAACTTTCGACAACATATTTCGGTTTCATTACTTGTTTTTTGTGTGCTCCACCAAAATAAGAATAAGTCAATATGTCAATCATTCACTCAGTCAAACAGTCAGTTACACAGCCACTCGGTTTGTCAGACACATTTCTGCCCCAGTGAGCTCGGCCCTGGAGCATGGTAATTCAAAACTTGCTTCGAAATGATTTTATTTGCATTTTTTGTAAACATGAAAAGAAAAGGCCGACTTAGCTTGATTTTATTTGTGTGCAGCACAAAAAAAATTTATTTTGATTAATAAATGAGCTGTTGAAATTTACGATGTGTCGCAGTGATAAACATTTTTGGACATTGCAACAGAAGTAATGATGCGTACGGATTCTAATGACGTAATTTAATTGGCTAAGGCTAAGAAACAAAATATATATAAATAGATCAGTGAAATCTCTTAATATTTCCCAGCATAAAATAGCTCACTCTACATAAATATATCCATACTATTTTTCTAACAATATTTAAATTTATATAAATTTAACTGCAAGGAAGATATAATAATTTAAACGCGGATCTGATTTTTAAAACTGAACAATTAATGGTCCATATCACTTAAAAAAAAAAATCTTGCGCTGTATGGTACTACACTATTTTTACTTTGGGGTCTAGATTCTATCCGAGTCAAACAAATTGGACTTTCATGTTATCGACAACATTCGCGAGGTATGTCCTAAGACTTAAGAGCATTTTAAATGCCAAATAAAACAGCACTGTAAGAAAAATGTCAATGAGTCGTTGTTGGGTCTTTAAATAATGCCACCAACCTAAGATGGTTCTTTCGCCTAATGCATTACTTTTTTATGAGGTAAAATTTTGTTAGACCATATTCAGAGCCCACTCTTCCACACTCTACCAACATACATATCATATAAACATACTTATTTGAATGCAGACGCGCGATTTACGCAGTTCAATAAAAATTTCACAAAATTGTGATTCCACGTGTGTGTAACAGAGTGAGTCGTAGTGCACAGACAAAAACTGAAGGGAAACTGCTTAAGAAGTTGCACCCTAAAGTTGCGCATTTAAGAGCAAAAAGTCAAAGCAATATTGAGCTTAGTGAGGCGTGGTACAGATACAATCACACTAAAAGGTGTTACGCAGCAAATGTTACCAGCGGATTTTTCCAGTATGAAACGGCAGTTTGAGCCCACAATCTCATATCTTGTTATCGTATAACAGCACAGTTTTGTCCAGCGAACAAATACAATTTTTTTGGTTTTCTGCGAAATAGCCATATCCATCTATCCTTCTGTTTGTGAGTCTGCGTCCGTCCCTATGAACACGTTTTGCAAGTTTTTCGAGTTAGTACAACTAAATTAGATTCTCTCCCGCAAAGAACAACAGCAGCCAAAAGCTACAAATTTTGGATGTATGTACTTAGCCTATGACAATCTTTATCGATGCGGTGAATTGCAGTACTAGCTGATATGATGATACTCCTTTTTTTTGTTTTTTGTTAAAAATATAGGGCATACAAGTATCCTGAAACAAGCCGCACCAACTTGCCACTGTTCGTGGTCAATTGGTCGTAGAACTGTTGGCTACCGTTGGTTACGCGGCTAATGGCCATGTTGCTGCGGTGTCTGCTGTTGTTGCTGCAGCCTTAGGACAAGCAGTGTTACTTGTGGTGGTGGCATATAAACTGGGTTTTAATTTTCTAATTACACAAGGTAAACAAATGAAAATTTATTGTGGCCGCGGCTGCCTAAATGTTTGTGCTTCTGCCTACAAACTGCCTCCTCCAGAGAGGGCATAGAAGGTGTGGTGCTCAATCCACCCCAACAAGAATATTTATGCAAACAGACTACAGGCTTTGCTTAGTATGGGGTATGTTGTACGGTGTATGTGAGCCCCACCTTGGCTCGCATTTAGTGAAATACCAGTTATGGTTATGCGCCGGTTTGGTTCAGTGCTTTGGGGGTTGCCATCAACGGTGCCAGCAACATGCAACAGTCCCTGTTGTCGTCGTCACTTTTGTTTAACACAGCAAGGCATAAGGGTAGAGAGAGCCACGTACATAGCACACCCCCACATGCACATACACACACATAAACACATAAACTCACACCCCTGAAAGGCACAACAAAATTTATTAAAAACGACTCTTTTCTTATGGCAGCTGCTGTGGCCCGACTTTTCCAAGGTGAAATAAAAGTATTGCATAGGTGCCGCCGCACACAAAATATTATAATAATAAAATGTAAGACCGTGCAAGCAAATCGTAAAAGTTCATACTTATCCATAGAATGGCTTTTCGTTGTGCCGTTCTTTAGAGTCCTTCTTCAGCGGGTACAATGGAGAGTTCAACATCTTGTTAACCGCTATGTAATTAGTCAGACCTAATTCAATAACCCGAAAGAAAGTCGAGTAAATACAATTTTTAAGCAAATATATGCGAAAATGTGTGAGTTGAAGTATCGCTAATAGTTGTAAGAGCAATAATAGTTGGAAGGGGTATCTTTAGGTCGACTACTATCACTTTAAATAATCCAATTTGTATGTGAAAGTGTATGTAAATTCGTATTTCCGCCTGAGCGTGTTACTTTTTTTTATACGATTCCTTTGGGATTATTGCACGCGTATACATATGTATGTGTACACACCCGCACACTGACTCACCACTCGATCCTAGGGACTGACTCATGTATGGCTGGTTCCTTTTGCGTTTTTTCACGTTTGGTTTGCATTTTATTTCACGGTTAAGTAAAAACATGCGAAATTACCTTGATGTGACTTAACTGAAAAAGGGGGCAAATTCGCGGGTCACTTACAGTGGCCTTTGAGACTTGTTTAAAAATGGTTGTATACATTACTAAAAACTAATGTTTTATGTAAACGCATATCTCTAAACATTGTTTCCTAATGAGACTTGACTGATTAATTTAGTTCTTATAGCGTTACATTCTTGGACTCTAGTATATGTATTAATAATGTTCTTATAGCGTTACGTTCTTGGACTCTAGTATATGTATATATATATTTTTTGTTCTATCTTACAATTTACGTACTACTTTCATCAATATATTTATTTAAAAGTCAGACGGTATGCAAATTGTTCAACAAACAACACTTGAGAATTTAGATGCCTATATGAGTTCGTTTGTTGTGTCAACCATCACTTGTATGGCATATGGTGACTGCTTTTCTTGTTGTTATAACACTTTGGCCACACTTAAAACGACGGCAAAGTGCAACTCATTAGAGCTGGAAGTAGGGGATGATGCTGTAAGATATGATGAAGTGCAATGAAATGAGTAAATGGCGCTCCTAAACATCAAGAGACGGTGGAAGCTAAAAAAATGTCAACAGCCCTTTAAAGTGTCATTGTGTTTGGCAGTGCTTATCTCCTTGCAGCTCTCAAACACATTATGCAAGAAGTGGTGTTTGGTGGTGTTTTTGTGCTTGGGTGTTGCAAAAGTACTCAATTAACAACATCAAATGGGCTTTGCTTTTCTGCAATAGACTTGAGAGTGTCTTGAGGAGCATCTAATAAATATCAGCAGTGATCGGGAAGTTTCAAAAATCTAATTTTGCAATATAATAAAAATAATATTCAAAATGTATAAATCACTATTATATTGATTTTGTTTAATGGCTGGCAATAAGAGTGTCTAACGCATATGATTTCCTGTTGGTTTGGGGTTTCGCTTCTGGATATTTTTAGTACGTTTTACTCTGGCCTGTCTCTGTGCCTGAGAAAATAGTTCGTAAAGCTACAGTTTTGAACATTTATAACAAAATGCTTTTTTTTCATGATTTAGTTAGAAGGACCAATAAATGGTTACAACAGTAAGGCCTGCTCTGGTAAATTCAGTGTTCAATGTTTTTATTCGCCAATGTCGTAATACGGTGATTTGGTTAGCTGCTGAGCTTCTGACACAAGAAATTCAATTTATTACAAATATTTGTCTGCCAATGGCAACAAATTTTTTCTTATAAAGCTAAAAATAACTCAAATTGTATTGAGGCAATAAAAGAAAAAAAATGAGATAAGGCACAACTTTATCACAATAAAATCACATATTGATCGACATTGCAATAGCCAGTAAATGTTCATCGTAAAGTTCTTGCATGCCTACTTATAAAAAATATAGTCAATAATTGCCTAGTTAAGTAAAATTAAGAACATCTGCAAAGTATTGAAGTTTTAATTAATTTCATGTTGGTATCGATAAAGGTAGTATATTTGTTTGATTATCCATCCACAAATAATTATTAACCACTACAATCAATAACCAACTGGGCGTCATTTAACAAACATTGGGATATAGTAAACATTGTGATATAATACATTTTTGTGGCAGACATTGGTATTATATAAATATTGGGACTTTGAACGTTTTGCCATTTGCCTTACGGTTATAAATTTGGTCACAAATGAAAGGATAACAATGCCCCTTTCATGATTTAATAAGCCGCAAGACATTCATTGAAAAATGAGAAACACAGAATGTATTTAACAGGCAGAAGGAGGCGTAGCAGACCCCACAAAGTATACATCGCCCGTTTACCAGAAGAGTGTCATAACTCAAAAAACGCGATTTTTGAGTTAATATTGCAGTAATGATAGATAGATAGATATTAATCTATCTTGTGTCAAACTTTCATTATCCTATCTTCAATACACACAGCGTGAAAAGAGAATATGTCGCTCCACCTTGTATGGAGATACACGGCGCTGGAAAACTTCAAACGCGTTTATCTCGAAACGCACTTTTTAGGGTTATGACACTCTTCTGGTAAAAGAGCGACATGTTCTTGATCGGGAAGACGAGCTAAGTCGATATAGCCATGTCTGTCTGTCTGTCTGTCCGTCTGGATGAGTGCGTATATCTCGGAAACTACAAAAGCTAGAAAAGCTGTCATTTTTGAAAGGTGTACACCATACGCAGATCAAGTTTGTTTTAAACCTTGGATACCACCCCCTAACGCCCACAATGAACATAATAAGATTACATTCACAAATTTAAGAGACACAAATCCATATCTATGTATATATATTATATGTATTTTCAGTAGTTGGTAGGTCTATATATTACGCATCAAATTTTTGATGATACGCCCCATTTACGCCCTAGTCGATAAAAACCGAATAACAAGCGTAAATTTAAACATAAGACGTTGATATTCGCAATAAAAACTCGTTTCTATTATATTCAAGTTGCTGTTACATATAGCAACACCTATTGGGAGTACCCCTTCAAAGATTTTCATTGTGATGGGGAAATAAACAATGTAATGAACAGTCTTTGCAATGACTAAAGGTTCCACAACTATAAAGCAGGTAGGCAGGTAAGGGCACAGCAAAACAAGCAAGGCAGGTCCTTACCGCACAAACAGGACAATATAGGAGAAAAGCATATGCCCACTTTTCGAAGGGTGTGACAGTCAACAATTGACATCACGAAATGCACCAGCAAAAGGCGGCAACAGCTGAACCACGAAAACAGTACAAGCAGAAAACTGATAGGGATGATACGATACGTTACACATAGAAAAAGACGAAGTACTTTCTTTTCTCATCAGTTGTCGACAGCCGGTTTCTTTTAGATAATATATTTAAATGTAATTTATTTCAGTTCTTCCAAAAGGCGTTGAAATATCCGAAGAGTGAATTCTTCTAATAAATTTTTTTTAAAAGCTGTCATTTTCTCAAAATTTCTTGTGTATTCAACATAATTGCATTGGGGTTAGTTTGTTTGGAGTGTATTAGCTAAAAGAGGCTAACCTCGTTTCTGGGTAATATAAAGAGATAAAGGACAGCATTTCTAAAGACCTTCGCGAACAATTTAATTTTAGTTTGTATAACTTTTGTTTTGCTTGACAGTGGGAGTAATTGTCTCAACAACAAAAATAGCGAACAGGTTCCATTTAAAGTAAATATTCATTTAAAACTACACCGCAACGCCTATGGCTATGCACCACAAAATGTTGTATGTTGCATACAACAGTTTTTGAAATAGAGGGTGAACTAACAGACTAGCCTTCCGCCTCTTAGCCACGAAAACAATTTGCAAATTGCTGACCAAAAACGGTGCCGCCCTTACCTTTTGCCATCCATTCTATATGAATTACATAAGAAAAAGACACAACTGGTGCAACGAGAACCGAAACAAAAACACATATGTTGAAAAAAAATGAGCACCGTTTTAACGGGTTGTAGCGTTGATCATTATCAAGTTATTGTGGACAGCTCTTCGGTTGTGACTTTTGTGGTTGCTTTTTTGCAGTCAGGAGCTTGAAGTGTTAAGGTCTAATGAACAAGCACCATGAGCAGGCCTTTGTTTGGGGCAGGGAGACTCCGATCTATACAAATGCAAAAGAATCGGCCACGACGACACCTGCTCGTTGACGTCGTTGTTAGTTTTGCTATAGACGAATGTGCAGCACAAAAACCAACACGGACCACAAAACTTTACTGTTTTTCTCTAGGAGGATCAAGTTAGGTTAATACCCTAGTCCCAGTTTCATCCCCAATCCTGAAATAAACTGCCGCTAGCTTCGTTTTTACTTAGCTGTTTGCCTTGGCCGTTGGCCCTTTCTGGCTGACTCTTATTATTACTACTACTATTATTATTTTGTGGGCCGTTTCATTGTGCAGCACTTTTGCTGTTGCTGTTGGTGGCCCAGACACAGGAAGCGTGCGTCGTCATATAGGCGCGCCAAGCAGACGCCTAAAACTATGCCTCAGCGTTTAGTGGAAATAAAACCAAAAACACGCAACCAAAAAAAGGCAACAACGGGGTTGACGTGGTCGTGAGCTGGTAGCTCTGGCGTTGCATGTTGTCGCAGGCTTTTCTATCGCCAACAACCAAAGTAAACAAAAGAAATGCGATATTTTTTTCCTTTGCCGCAAAACTTTCGTTGACACGAGCAATTGCATGCAGTCGAAACTTACATCTGGCAAAATAAGAGTGTGTGTGCATACATGGATAGTATGTTTGCCAACTATGGCATTTTTTGCAACACGAACTATAGCAAAAATTGCTGAAGGTTATTGTGGCAAATTGTGATTTTGCATGAAAACTTTAAGCAGCTTAAAGATTAGTAAGAGAAACACAACAAACAATTTTTCGCTGCCACTTTTTCAGTAATTTCTGCAATAGTTGTTTCTTGGGTATTAATATAGCCCCTCCAACCTTATCGACTCTTCATTTTAAAAAAATTTTTTCATTTTTCGGAGAACTTTTATAAGAAATATGTTTTCTGTTAAAGAACCCTTTGGCGAACTCACCCTAAACTTTAATTGATGTGCAATTTTCTTTTAAATGTATGATCTAAATTTTTTTTAGCGTCAAAATCTGTAGTGAAATACAGATGTTTTTCAATATTAGTTAAAAAAATTAAAATAAATAATTTTTATTATAATATAACCCTGTTTTTCCCATTTTTCAAATGATGTGCCCATAAATATTATGTTAGATGTTTTATAACTACTTACTATGCTGTCAATTACCGTTTCTACAAATTGCTAAAAATGACAATAGTTTCCTAATGCTGCAGCAGTAATTGCAGTTACTCTGGCGTTGCAACACCTGACAGTGCCACAGTCATTTGACTATTTGTGATAATTTTTAGTGGACCAGTGACCTCTTGGCTCACATCAAGGTATCAATTCGGTGTACGTTTGTACATACATATACGCTGTTCAAGGCGTCAAAAATTCATTAAAGCCACGTTTATAATTTATTCTAATGATTTTATACCAAGATGCCAGTTGCCATTTGCTATTCAACAAACGCAGCTTCTTCAGATTACGCAAGTGAAGTTGCCAAGTTGAATAAAACCTGAGTCAGTTTGCAGATTTGCACTGCATACACATGAATCACAAGGAGAACAGTTCGTTTGCAGTACAAATCTCAAAAACTTGCTATTACCAAATTGAAAATACTGTTTTGATTAACAGCTGCCATATCTATACTGCTAGCAACTTTATGATGCCCCTGCATTATTCACAATTGTGAAGTCCTTACCAAGTTAAATTTAACTAAGTAGCCTTTTTGTACTATTTGAAGTAATTTCGAAACGAATTAATATTAAACTGATATAAGTTAATTTTATTCGCTAACAATTTTTTCCAACGCTAAAGACCAACAAACTTTTTGTAGTTTAAATATCTGAATTTATTCCAATAATGTATCTCACACGGTTTCTTGTTTGCGCGTTTGTTTATCTAATCTTACACACATACCCTCAACATATATACGTCTATATTAATATGGTAGTAGGTGCATTTTTATAAACAGAGTCGTGCATAAATCATTTTCAAAGTTATTTCAATCTCTCTTCCATAAATACAGGTTTAGGCACAAACACAAATGCAGTCAGAATGTTAGGAACAGATCCATTCATTGAATCCCATAGACCAAGTCGAGTTATAATCGTTGCCGGCATTTGGCGCACCCCACCAAAACAGGTTTTTTTGTTTATAAACATTTTTTTGCTGCTGTTGTCATCGTATTGTTTGTATTTTTGTATATTGTATTAAGCTTGCTTTTTGTCTCTCAACTCGTAAACAAGCAGCGTCAGCTGCGTAGCACAACAAATGACATAATTTGATATTCAAATTCCAAGACAAACAAATTTTAATTTAAAAAGAAAAGAAAACGAAATTGAATTTCAATTTCAACTACCCGTCCTCAGCCGACTAAACCGACTGTCCAACACGTTGACTTACATGACGAGTGTTTTTCCTGTGACCTAAAAATTTAATATAACTGAAAAAGCCTAATTACTAAATTACTATACAAATAGCAAATATATATATATATATATATATGTATATGCATGTGGATAATATTGTTAAACATCTCAAAGCTGGTATTTAAATTAGCATGAATGGCATTAACTGTTAAACAAAAAGTCTATAAGCAGATGTTAATAGTTATGATGTCATGCCGATCGTATTCTAAGTTTATCGCATTCCTCAGATTAAAATGATACGCTTACGCTCAGCGGGCTATTCCCAAGATTTTTTTCTGGCTATAAGTGATATTATCCTAATTATCAATTTGCCATGACTATATAAGAGATCATATTATCAGACGTCGCACTGCCGATATTATAGTTGAAGTTGGCAATACTTGAATAAAATAATAACTGAATAGCTTACTAATTAAATTTGCATACCGAGCGCGTGCACATATTTCAATAAACAGCATATGTACATACACATATATAAAGAAATATGCATGTGTACACCATACATGAGTACATAGTTGATCATATCTATATATGTATATGTACATACATACATATACACAAAATAAAAAACGTTTGCGTGAGAATGTGACTGGCGAACACAGTTGACTCATTGAATAAAGCTTCAATTGTACTCTGAGTTCACACAGCAATTGTAAGTATGGGCAGACGGGTTCCACAATCCACAAAACAGCTGATGTTCTTGATGTAGACATTGATGATTCAATAGGTGCAGGCTGAGAAGTCGTCGGAAAACGTGACCAAGGCAATACTTTGAGAATAAGTCTATATTACCTTTATATACTAAATGCATACAATTTATGTACCATATATTAACTTATATACAGTTAAAAACTGATTCCTAGAAGATTTGATAATTTGCTTGTTTCATAAATTCAGTCCAATTAAATTTTATCTCATTTGTAACAGCACATACCACAAAATATCATGATTGTTTTTATAACTTACTAAAATCCACACTCCTAAACCATAATATTTGCATTGCTGTGTTATTATCTATTCAATACAATTATCTTCTTTCACTATGCTGAATTTCATATTGAATTTGATATCTTTCAGCCTGACAGCACTTCTTGTATTTAATTGCTTATTGATGCTGCCCAATCATAAAATGCTACACCGCACTTGCAAGCTCTAAAATATCTACTTCATTCAGTTCGATAACTACACATATTTACTTATTGGGATGCATAACACATGAGTTAACATAAAACATAAATAATAATAAATGTATATAAGTATATAAATGACATTTGAGAAAGCTTTATTATTCAAAAGAAAAATGTCACTCGTGGGGGCACAAAACCCATGAAAATCTACAAATTTATTGAACTGTAAATATATTTGTTCGGGGCAAGTTATATTTACATTAAATTTTACATAAAAACTTATTAATTAAAGTAAAATAATAATGTTACTATGTAGCGTATTTTGTACCATATCTAACAAAATATCTCATTTTGTTAGAGATTGAACAATACGGTTAATTAAAACAGCATTTTTTGGTAGCTAAAAAACAAACACAAACATACATATAAACGTTTAGCAGAGAATCAAGTGGCAAGCAGCATTGTGTTTGCCTAACCTTGAAAGCAGCTAATGGCTGGCTATAGATAAAAAGTTGGATATATTACTAGCAAATATGAATGTGTGGATGTATCTTCATATAGAAGTACTTATGAATAGATTTATTATATAGAACTACACACTAACGTGTTTAACCAGACATAAGAACTTATTCGGGGGTTGGCTTTTAAACTCAAATATGTAGTTGATTTATGTACGAGACGTGGATGGATGATAGTTACAGAATTCACATAGTAAGTAAATTAGTTGTATACTGCAAGAGAAACAAATATACAGACGAAAAGAACTATACACAACTACACATAAAGTATATAAACATTCAGAAAATGTGCAAATTTATTTAGCCTTGATAAATCCAAAATTAAAGATGTTCGCTGAGGCTACACTGTGAATGTATGTTGGGTACGTATAGAATGTGCTCTAATGTTTATACAATAATGCTAAAAAGAATATACACTATATTGAAAGTTGTTCTGTAATGCGGCAATGTTGACAAAATGTGTGTCATATTAGTTTTAATTGATTAAATTCACTATTCACATCTCAAATTTCGGCAAAACATTGCTAACGTGATTAATTGCTTTATTGGCCTGGTTCATGAGGATAATATTATACGCACTTTGATTTGAACTTATTGAACATCACAGGAACTTATTGAGAAAAACAGAGGATGAGTGAGAAAAAAGAGAAAGAATGTGGTACATTCAGTAGAAAAAAGCGAGTGTTAGGGGATAGTGAGGTGGAGATGAAGAAAGTGGTGAGTGGTGGGGGTGGGGGTGGGTGGTGTTGGTTTGTAAAAGTGAAATAAATAGATCGATGTTCAGAAATTACTTAATTCTGCTGTCATTTGCTTGCTTTGCATGTGTGTGACTGTGTGTATTCTCTAGTCTCGAATGATGTCATTGCAAATTGAATTTACCGAGTTCAAACGGAATTTATTCAACTGTGTTCTGTTTTTAGGGATTCGCTTTTGCTTATACTCTGCATTTTGCGTTTTTAGTACCCAATTTTTTATGTTCTTTGCATAGTTATGTCTTGGGTGGGTATGGAATTCAGAACATTCGGCATTTGCTCAGGACTGTCAACTGACTGTGCGACATTGTGACTCCAACAAGCTCATAAAAAGGTAATAAAATTTTTGTTTACCTTGGTAATAGGAAGTGAAAAGCACACATTTGAATATATGCAAAGGAACATATTCCAGTTACAGTTTCTTTTGTTCTTCTTCTTGTCACTGCGTTGAGTGGTTGGCAAGTTTATTCTCCAAACGAGCAAAAGGACCCGACCAAAAAGCGGCTTCATAGAAAAAACGAGGATAATCACAGTCGCCGTTGAAACTCTAAGTTGTAATGTTGGAAGAAAATTGATTTCTTTCGTGGTTTAGCTTCTTGTCACACAGAATTTATCGATGATTGGTTCGCTCCTTGAGCATATTTACTTCAATGCATTGTTTATGCTCCAGCAGAAAATGCGTTGGAGATTTTCATAATTGCATTTTCTTACGTATATTACGGAGGCTCTGTTAACTTTACAATATATTGCATAATAAACTTTTTAAGTTGATGTGCTAGTTACAGATCATTGAAGAAAATTGTTCTTGAGATGTATCCTGTAATCGTTTTGGTTAACGTTAAATTTAATTTCAATAGTTCTTGAATGTTACATTTAACTTCAGACCTGGATGTATAAAGTGTGAGCACATTAAATATTATTATTCTGTGCATGTATATACTTATTAAAAAATCATTTTGCCCTTTCAATAAGTACTAAATACAACCAGTTTGATCCGAAGGAATCAAGCCGAATGTGCTATCGTCTGTAAATAACATTAAACTTTACCCTTTAACTTTTAGCGTAATTGTAGTACGGAAATAACTTCTCAAACGGTCGCCGATGCTTCTCAGTGCTAATATGTGTATAATACAGCGTATTAATTTATTTAAAATTCACCCACATGCATACAGAGATACCTATGTAAGTGAGCCAGTATTAGTACTGCCTGTGTTCTGCACATAGCACAACACGGCAGTGGCGAAAGCCATTACAGCGTTCAATGACACGGCAAAGTGTGCGCTGCGGTAAAGTTTTCCAACCCATCTGACAGCTCCCCACATGAGGTTGTTCCTGGCTTGGGTTGACTCCTGCTCTTCCGTTCACTGCTCACTCCGTTACTATCTATGCCCCGATGATTACAGCAGCCATCAGTGTTCACCTCGTACCGTTTGATGCTTTCAGCAGACACTACAGGGAGCAGGCAGGCAGCTCGTAGCCAGCAGCACTGGCATCCCTTCGTACTGTTCTAATAGCTCCTAATGCATGTAATGTCAGTTCACGTCACTTTCCGATATGCTCGGAAATTTCTTCCGCTCTAGAAACTGAACTTTTTACTTGCGTTTAGTGCGGCGCTTTACACATCTTTAAATTATGCATTTGGTATCTTACGAATTGATATTATATAGTGTTGGCAAGTCGACATTGAATAAGAAAGATTAAAACAGGCACTACAGCTTACATTTCATATAATCGGTGTTGTGGATAACTTCAAGCCATATTTAAAAAAATGAGCATATCTAATATTTATTTATTCAAAAGAACTGTGACCTTGAATGTTCGTAATATAATTATTTTCAAATTTTTGTTTTTATAACTACTTGCATTTAAATTTCGGAAGAAAATAAAAAACTGCAAACTGTGCATATATTTATGTACTTACATATAGATAAGCGCGATGATAAAGCAGAGCAAACGATAAGCATGGTGACGGTAGGAACAAAGAATTCTATCACATAAATTCATAAATTTTTATGCGGTGTTCAATATTGCTTTCTGATACTTGATACTTTTGATACCTGTATTGCTGCCCGTTGTTAATTTTATTCAAAATGAAAGTAAACGTCGTATATGGATGCTGAGTTTAGGTAATTGTTTGGATACAGCCTAATGCATTTCAATTGGAAAATTACTTGGTTTTGGTTTTGAACGGTTGATCCTGGAAGGTTTCATTAATTAAAATCAATTGCCACTTTATTCAATACAGAAAAGTAAGAGTTAAATAACTCAAATGAATGGAATTAAGCACCAGATTCATAAAGGAACATAGTTGCCAACCAAACGCAATAATTTGTGTAAATAATAAATGTGGTGTGACGACACGAGATGCTGTTCCCTTATTGACATTTTCTTAGACTCTTGATCCTAGGCCCGAGGCATTCTTGGCCTTTTGTTGCGAGGCCAATTAAATTATTTATAGCATGCCTTTGTGAGTAGCCATCAAAGTTCCTTATTTATATGCAGTCGGTGTGAAAGCAATTCCAGCAACCATCACCTCATAACGCCAATTTCCCCGCATATATTTTTAAATTCTAAATTATTGAGGAGCGCCAGAGAACCCGTAGATATGTACAGTTTGTGGCTAAGGAGGGGTTACGCACAAATGAACAGGCGTGCTAATTACAAAGCCGAAGCCGGCTTCAAAATGCAACAATTGCTAATTTGATGAGCTTTCTGAAGGCTTAAAATCCCTCCAACCAAAAACAGCTGCCAAGTCAAATTATACAAAAATTAAAATACTTCACGACAGCCAAGTAAAAACAAAGTAATACTACACCGGCGTAGAGAAAGGACCAATTCAAGACAGGCAGACTAACAATTATGACCGGCACCTTTTGCTGACGCCATTACCGAGGATGTTGAAGCCATTATTAAACTTTGGTTAATGCCGTAGAAATTTCTGGATAATTTGAGGAACTTTAAGCAGGCGCTTTGTACGTACTTAAGTGGCATCAACACACCTTGGCCAGCTTTTAGAATATTCTGCTGCGGCAAAACAACTGTTCTCGAAATATTGAGAAGCATATACATATACTCATACCTGTGCGCCACACTTAATTAACTATTCAGAAATGCTTTACAAATTACCCATAATTCACAATGAAGACAACAAGTCAACAGGATAACAACAACATCGGCAACTCAGTGATGGCAACCAACTTTGCATATCGTTAGAAAAAATGGCCACTCCTCATCCACCCCCGTCCCGTACACCCCATTCCAAAACATCCTTGCTAATGCCTATGCAGTCGACCGTATTATGAACGCCTTTGATAAAAAACAGTCTATGGTCCAATGCTTTGCGGCGGTAGTGGCTGCTTAGGCTCGTCGTTCTCATTTCGACTTTTTTTTCCATATTTGGGGCTTATCTTGTTTCTTCGTCCTTGACTTGTGAGGACCATTCTTCATTTGACATTCAAATAATAAGCATATTTTTCGGTGCTGAAGCCGCATAAAAAGGCAGCTGTAAAATTTGTGGGTTATTTGTTGGAAATACATTTTCCACATTTTATTTTTAGCTTTTTTGCTTTTGTTGGTAGGTAAGTATTGTATGTTTTCTGAACTGACTTTTATATTCTCCGGTGTAAATATGGGTTTCGGGTTTTTGGTATTTCATACGCCACAAGTTTGGGTTTTGTTCTTTTTTCTCCGCAACAATGGAAAATGCCAATTTTATGCATGAGGAAATATTTAAAATAAGTATAAAAGTATTTCATTTAAATGTAAATTTCTTACGCACCAACATTAGGCATGTGACATATCACAGACGAAATGAGAAGGATTATCTTTTTGCTACCGATTATTTATCCCATTCGCATATTACTGAAGCTAGTTACAAATTATGATGCATCCCTATGTCTACCGCACTGTTCATGTTTAATTGGAGAATGTCTGATATAAAAGGAAATACACTAATGATACCACATACCGTAATGGTTAATGCTTATTTAAGTCGCTTATCATCAAATTAACAATAATGCCAATGTACCTTATTTGTTGTTCTTATTTATTGCCCTTGTACTTGTTGGTTGTTCGTGAAAATATTAGTTACTGAATTTAGCATGGGATACGAGAACCATTATATGTGAGTATTAGGCCATACATGGCTGAAATAACACCGTAGTCTCGTAATCTTAAGATTTTTCGGGCATATTAGTATATATATTTACGGCCATATCTCCATCCATTACCATGCATAAGGCCTTTAAAGCCTGTTTAAGTAAAGTGGCACCACATTGATAATTGCAAACATCATTATAAATAAATAATGACCATATTGTTATATCTGCAATATTTGCTATTGCACATTTCATGTCAATCTGATGAAACACGCGAACACTCGGAAATCGAAGTTTCTCTTTATTTTTTACTGCATGTAATAATAAAAGCGAAATGATAATTACAGAAATATTTGCGGCTCCCAGGTTGTGTGATTGTGCCTCTTTCTATTCCTTCATTCCTTCAGCATTTGTTTTTCACATGACCACCTTCGATCACTGATAACGGAGATTACTAGAACATTACATGTCATTATATACAGACATTCCATGCGCCTGGCTTTTATAGTAATTGCATTGTATTGGACCTTTG
The DNA here is from genome assembly GCA_035045125.1 of Hypselothyrea guttata. Lineage (NCBI taxonomy): Eukaryota > Metazoa > Arthropoda > Insecta > Diptera > Drosophilidae > Hypselothyrea > Hypselothyrea guttata. Next base: position 56,779 of record JAWNNJ010001344.1, read on the forward strand.
TCATCATTTGACCATCTGACTACTTGTCTCGCACGCCGTTAATGTGTTGCTCCATCTCAAGTGTGTCTTCTTTGGATATTGTGCTTGTTAAGAAGGATATCCGCTCATTCGCTTTAGTTTATTTATAATGTATTCGGATCTGCAAGTGCTGCCCTTTCTGTTGCCATTGGCATGCGGACATCATAATTACGAATTACATTAATGCAGCAGTTTTATTTTCTGTCAGTGCGTGTGGACTACTCAATTGGCAATTATTGCGCTGTCTCAAGTGTTCATTGTATTCTTCGTTTAAGTAAAAATATTTAAAAATTAAAAATATCGATGTAGTAAAGATTAAAAATATATAGATTGAAAAGAATATATCAAACATAATTAAATTGTGTTATTTATTTTTAATTCAAGGTTGCTTGCCTATCTAGCATGCTAAAAAGGTTTTTGTTTTTTTTTTAGCAATTTAGTTAATTGTTCATTAAGCTTTTTGGTAAACTGCTAAATTTTAAAATTTTGGTTTTGCATGAACAGTTCGATTTGCACTTTAACCGTTGAATTAAATATGTCCAAAGAAAATATCTGCAATTCTAGTAGTCCAGAAAATATGTCTTCTCCTTAAAAACTATCATATTTTTCGTGTATGCATGACATCACAAATATTTTGAACTTTCTGAACCCAAAGTAAAGGATCCCAGTAAAAACACATTTTAAAACTACATATTTGTAGTGTCGGGCGATGGTAACGCGTTTTTTATACTATAAAGAACACATCGGTTCATCGGTATTCATTGCATCGAATATATTTTCTTGCATGCCATAAATTCTTCTACGCTATCGTTCAACGCAGTATCATTGAGTTTAAATAATACAGCGTTATAATTTATATTTTGTTAGTGTCTGCAACTAAAACTGCGATTGTAGATTTGTTTATTGTTTTTACTGTTGCGATCTTTGAGGCTTACCACGCCTCTTTTGGCATGTTTAAATATGTACTACATGTTTCATTTCGTCAATGAGTCTGAAAGGCCGATTTTTTTTTATCAAATATGCTTTTAAATATACTTCAGAACTCAATGCATATTTTATGGCGCTTGTTTTGAAATATTTTCTATATGATGCTCGTTTAACATATTTAATAATTAAAATTGCAGTTGAAATTGCAACTCGAACTGCAATTGCATTTGCGATTGCAAACTCAATATTGGTATTGCGTAGACAGGGCGTGAGGGTGTGTAATCCAATTTGTAAACATAACGTATTATTAATATGCGCAATTTCGTTTAATGGACAAGGCGAGCGGAAATGCAAATTAATAATAAATGACGTTGCATTTTATAAGCTCGATTTTACGCAATAGCTCCATAGACGTATTTCGAATGTATTGAAACACATCCACAGTAAAGACTATTTTTTATAAAAAGGACGCTGAGCCAATCCCGTATAGTAGCTGGTTGATATAGGCATGAGCACTATGTCTCTCTCTCTGTCTGTAGGATTCTATATCTCTCAAACTATAAAGCAAGAGCCACAAAGTTGAAAAAGGTTCGTGTATTTCCTATCCAGATCAAATTTGCTTTAAATTTTTAATACCTTCCGACAATTTGTTCTACTGGACTAAAGAGAGACACCCCCTATAATTGCGGTTTGTTTGCTGATGCGCATATACTGAGTTTGTAAAAATATGTTTACCCATAGTAAGTGGGACGATGCCTATGTATATGTACATAATACATTTGTAATATTGAGGCTGCAGTCGACATTTGGTTCACAAGTGCATGGTCTCTTACTGTCTGTTGCGTCCGACTGATTCTTTTCAACTGCTTTTAGCGTATTGATTTAACGTAATGAAATTTGTCTCAGTACCCAATGAAAGGGCACTATAAAATATTTGATCAACTTGCAATTTATGTACGGCATTTTAAATTTAGCTTTAAGTTCCTCTTTAGTAATCCACTAAAGTTACGGGGTGGATAATTTAAAATTCCAAGCGCCTACAAAGTAGGGGTCGGAGAACTTTCGAAGAATTATGTAGAATTAAAATAAAATGAGACAAAAGAAGATGCAGTCGTAGTTACATAAGTATGTCTGTACGGCTGTGTAGGTGAGTACGTATACGAAACGCATAACTTGATAAACAGACAAAGGCCATGTATTGTATTGGCTGTGCTGTCGCTTGGCCCCTGTTTAATTTAAATATTCTTTGTTTAAAGGTCTATGGGACTGTGTGCAGCAAATAAGGTGGCCAGCCGATATAGCGGCTTAAGTACGTGCCCGGACAGGGCTTACACCTCTATATATAGTATATGGCCACTTGCAGATACCCGAAGGGACAGTCAAACGGACATAGAGGCGGCAGCAACTTGCCGCGAGCTAAAAATCATGTCTAGAATGCTTAAATACATCATGGAGGCACAGTCAAGTGCCGAGTGGAATGTATGCGAGCGTGTGTGTGGCAGCAATAGATTGCCTTCTCTTTCTGTGCATGTACATATTTATTTCTCTACGCGTAGGCGTCCTATTAGAAGCCATAGCAGTCTATAAAGTTTAATGAACTTCAAGTATTTCTATTTATTCCAATTCATAAGTTCGTCAACAAATATATTGAAATGTATATATACATATATGATTTGCATATTTATTGGGTAGATGCCTAACTACGGTTGATAGTTGGTATGTCTTTCACCTGGCCAGGTTTTGAGTTATTACCGCATTTTATGCAAGCTACAAAACATGTGCTGCATGGTTGTATATTATCTGGATTATTTTATTATTTACAGTCTCCAACCGAACAAACCGTTTACCAATTGCGTAATAATTGTGGTCCTAAATATTATTTGCTGTGTAATTTAATTTGTTTTCATAGCAGCTGTTGCATCTATCCAGGTTGAAATTCTTCGTGATACTTTGAAGTGAAGCATGAATGGAAATCAGAAAACTTGCTAAAACAAGCAATGAGCACAGGAACAAAAAAAAACCACTTGGCATTCGGTTTCTCACTTAGAGAAACAGTAACAGAAATGTTACGCTTTTTTTTTACCCATTGCTGTTAATATCAGATTTGATGTCAGACATACAAATACAAATACTCACACACTTCAAACTACTCTCCCTCTCAACGGTGCGCAAGAGCAACAAACTGAATGAAAATAGTAGTAATGCCTTCACAATGATTACGGCAGCCGGTGGCTGCAGCAGCCGCAACAAAAAGAATTGCAACAACAGACGCAACAACAATATACTACGAGCGAACCATGAATGCAGACGCAACAACAACAATATCAGCAGTCGACTGCCAACTGGCAGTGGTTTTAACTTTTCAAATAAACTTCATGCATCTCTGATCCGCACAGGCCTTTAACTATCGTTTTTTCCGTCTCACATCAACACTCCAACATACCGTCCCACAATTTCCCTTTGGAGCTCCTGCCTGGTGCTTGTTTGTGCGTTCATTGCACTCAAAAGCTCCGCTGCAACTGCAAGTATGATCTGCACATTGTTTGCTACCGCAGGATATTAAAAATGGAGCAGACCCCACATTACGCAGCCCATGTTCCCGCTGCTACGAAGCTAATATAATGTGTGTTTGGTGCTACTGTCAGCTCTGATCATATTTATTTAATAACATTAATTTAAGGAAACCTATGAAACCTTAATAAGGGCAACTTCCAAATGGAGGTATGCATGATAATTTGACTAAAGTGTCAACAGATCTCCCTAAATACAAAATGCATTGAAATGAAAACCACATTTTGATATAAACGCATCCACAGCCCTACTCAGTTCTTATACAGGATATCTGACAAAGCATTGGAAAACTGTATGGACTAACTACTATCTCAGCGTGATTTTCTGCCCTATCTGTCTGACTCTCAGGCTCTCAGTCTCCTATTCTTGTCTGTCTGTCTTATGTCTGCTGGATGTCTGTGTATGTATGTAAGTAAGATGTGCAGTAGAAGAGCAAGAGAGGGACAACAACGTGTGCCTTCAAGAGGCTTGCAGTGTTTTCTGAAAGGCACATTCACACACATATGCACATCTTTATGTACGTACGTACAGCCGGCCGCAAGTCAGTCTGCATTGTATGATACAGCCCCTACCAACTGTCCCCTACTCCATGCGCAGCATACAAATGTAACGGCAGCAGCAGCGGGCTGGTTCATGTTTGTGCTTATATCAAATCCCTGCGCTCTAAAAAATTTATAAGTGCGCTGCACACACACAGATACATATAGGGGACAGACACATACACACACTGGCTTGCAAACACATACATACGCTTAGAATGTGCATGGCTTGCTTCTTTTTTGCATTTGCAAAAACTTTTGTAAAATGACAAAAATATGCCCATTAAAATGAGCAAATGTTGGAATTTATGTACATTAGGAGAGACGGCATGTATACAGTGAGAGACAGATAGAGAGTGTGAGAGAGAGAGAGACCAGCACATCTCTCATAAGGGATGCTCTTTTATTTGCCAGAATAAGCGTGCCGGGGGCGCGGAGAAAGAGGGCTGAAGCTTTTACGCTGCGCTTTTTGCAATGCTACGCCGTCGTCCATTCAACCAAAACTCATTCATCATGCTCTACGTGCGCCGACGTGAACGAGAATCTCCGAGAAAGACAAGAGTAAAAAAGCATATATTTTTGCATTAGGCTTGCGCATTTGTCAGTTACAGAGCAAACAATTAGCGTGGCCCTAATCAGATTGGCATGGCCATTTTAATGCCTGATAATTCCCGAGCTCAGTCAAGTTCGATGCGGTGCTCTACTGCGACTATGCCAAAACACAGAACTTGACCCCAACTTCCTTTGCGGTTGAAAAAACATTCAGCCTGGTCCGGAAAACTTTACTGAGTTAGCTGGTAAAAAAGTTGTTCAAATTTAATACAAATATTTGTCTATGCATTTTATATTGCAAAAACAGAATATAATTATTGTGTATTGCATTCAAATAGTTCTTTTGAAAGGAACACAATTATTTTATCTAAGTTCTGTTCTACTTACCGTGTCTACCTAAGCATATGTGGCCTTGCACAAATAAAGAAAACATAGAACTAAAATGAAAGCCCAGTAAAACATTTCGCAATACAAGTGACAGAACTAAACTTGGGTAAAGTTCAGTAACAGAACAGCAACAAAAACGTTGTTTTCAAGCAAAGTTTATGAGTTGGTTGTCTGCTTACTGGAATATAGCAACAACAAAACCCAGCTCCACGTGGACATCATATTATGTGTTTATAACAGGCTGTGAAAATATTTCCACACTTTACTCATTTATTTGACCACTCGGCATCCGCGACCGAGCTTTAACTTGACTTGCCTTGGCTTGCCCTGCCCTGCCCTGACTTCCTTGCCTTTGCCCCCTGGCTATTTTGTTGGGCGATTCTGTTTTTGTTCTGTATTCTGTATTCGTTATTCTGCTTTCAGTTTTCTTCTCTCTTTTGGGATTCTTTTACTTTCAGCTGTTCGTCTGCTTTATAACTTTGTCGCCTGGCAACACTGAGCCTGTTGTTGTTGTAATTGTTATTATTGTTTTGCCTCTTTATGCTGTTGTTGGTTATTGTTTGTGCTGCAATCCCTTATAATCGATATTCACTGCAGCTTTTGCCCGGCAAGGCGTTTTCCTTCACACTTTAAGTAAAGGCATTGTTACACTGGCTTTCAAACTTTTGAAGTGGGGCACCATTTTTTTTATTTTTTTATTTTATGGCGACCTATAGAAGCAATAAAAATTAATACACATCATACCTCATTTGAGATCTTAGGCGTAAAAGTTCTATTGTATTTTATTATACTGTACATACCAGAACTATATAATTTGATCGCAGTAGTATTTAATATGTAGATTATAGCTCGAATTGAATTTAACTTTGTATAACTCGCTCTTACCTTTCACCATTCATAACCGAAATTGTATTACATTTTCAACTTATAATTGTCTAATAACAGTTAGACATTTTTCTGTCGAATACAGCCAAACATGGCTTTTATCGTATTCACTTTTACAAGTCATCCTCCCATTTCACAAATGAAATATAAAACAAATTAGTTGCCAATTAAAATGTTATAATACTAGTGCCAAACAAACAAACACTGTTACTATGTTAAACAAGTGTATGATTTATTATACCTGAAGAGTAAAATAAACTTTATCAGATCCATATTATCCCAAAGACTCTATGTTAACTAGCCTTACGGCAATTGACATTTAAGCGGTTTTGTGTGTAATCACAAATTTGACATTAATAATGTATACCTTGGCTTATCTCTGACTGTCAGGTCAATAAATCAAAATCAAGCTGTTAAGTCAAGTGAAACAAAAGACAGCAATGACAACAACAATAACAACAACGACAACAACACTCACATTCATGTTTTTTAATGAAAACGATTCAAGTTGGTTTTGTACAATTTATTACATTAGGAAACGCCGACGTTAACGTCGAGCCGTTGCCGTTGCCGTTGCCGACGCCAATGTCAATGCCGACGACCAAGACGAAAACGAAGACGACGCCAGTTGTTAGCACACAAATTCAGACGCAAATAAATCCACGCGCTACAGATAACAGCTTAATGATTGTTTGTGATATAGGTCGGTACAGAAAGGAGCCTGTCTGCCAAAAAGCTGTCAAAAGTTCGATTTGATAAGCAAGCATATACAGACAGCATTACATAAAACAAGATAGAACATGAAAACAAAACATGTTCTGTTCCCCTTAGTTTCTTGCCAACATTTTCCATACACTTTCCATTTCATTGCTCAACTAAGTTAAAAGGCTTTAATTTTTGTATGCTCTCTCTAGCATATTTATTTGCGCAAAATAGCGTCGGGTCGTAGCACAATTGAAAGTGAACAACCGTTGGCCTTGAGAAATCGAAATATAATATGGCGTCAAGTTTTTTGACTGTGTGTAAAATATATGTAAAATATTTTATATAGATCCATGCGGAAATATATGTTGGCTTTATGTATTCGTATGTATAAGCCGTTGATGCTAACATATATGACAACAAGACGCTATACGTTGATATGGGGTGTTCTGTATGTTTGTACATTCATATGTATGTGGACTTACGTAAATGTGTATATATATGTGTTCGTTAGCCTGTGTGTATCCTTGCGACATTACCATGCTTTATTTTTTTTGAACCTGATGAGTAGCGCCTTGTGGCTTCTAAGCAGCTTTGGAAAAATTGATTTGGCCACTGCTAAAACAATTTTTTTTTACACACGCATGCGACGGCTTTTCACGCCTTCCAAGGCATAGACATTTTTTATCATCAGGCTACGGTGTCAATATAATTCGAGTTTTTATACATGCGAGTAGCCACAGTTGTACACAATATATTTGAAAAAGTAAAACATAAATTGATATTGATATGATATGAACAATTGTGTGTACATACATGCTTTATTATATTAAAAATGTCGAATAACTAAATAAAATCACCAATGACGGGTAATTAATTTCCTACTTAATCCAATGTCCATAAATATGCCGTGAGTTAAGGCTGCAGTCAATGTTCTTTTATGTTGTGTAGTTATTTGCAGATGTAGTCGTGAGACAGACTTATTACCTTTAAAGAATCAAACTTAATATAAGTGCTTTTCGTAAACTTTTTGCCAAACAAATTTACATAGGACAGATAATAAAACGGAGCTTGCGTCATCGGCAACAGCATCATTATCATCACCACCATCTTCATCATCCGCGTCAACATTTCCAAAGCACTTAAACCGTTTTGTTCATTACATGCAAGCAAGCATAAAAAAGATCTCTATCTGGCTCACTCTTTTATGCCACAAACTGTGAATCCCCCGTTTTGTATGCTGCTTCTCCTGCTGCGGGCGATTTTTACTGAGTTTTTGGGCCCACCCACAAATCAGAGCCAACCTAAATTTACGTAGCTACTTAAAAAACTATGCAACGTCGCCTGCCCGAGGGTAAAAACATGGCTTGAGACTCTGTAAAAGTAGTGAGAACCCGAGCTGTAATCCAATTCATGAAGTTGCTTCAGCGCAAAGTTGCAGGGGAGTTGAAAAAGAAAACGCAGCCAGCTGTCTGCGCAAATTTGGCGTAAATTTAATTTTCAAATAAACTGCAATGCGCCAGAAGGGCTGTTGCATCTCGTTCCTTGTATCCCTTCCTTAACTCAATGAAAGAGTCTGTTCAAAAAATATGTATTGTGAAGGCTTGGAAAAATATTCAATGCATTGCATTTACATCTTGTTATCGCTTGATTAATTGTCATTGTCAGTGTCAGGCAAGCGGCTAGGAATGGAAAGTGGCAAATGGCGTCGCGACGAACACGGAGTAGCAACGGGAGTTGGTTACGTGTCAGTGTCTCCGAGCTGCATAAGCATGACATAGTCAAGAACTTCAAAGGCAAAAAGTTTTGCTGATTGGCAGCCGCTATTTCTGCTCTTGAAGCTCAAACTGAAGCTGAAGCTTTAGCTGTTGGCTGATTAATTTCCGCTTGGATTGTTACTAATTGAATGCGGTTGTTTCTACTCTGCCTCCACCTATATCCAACTCCAATTGCCTACAGCCAACTGCCAACTCTGTCTTCTTCGGCGACAATATTTAATGCGCAATTATCGCAACCAGAAGCAAAACAACAACAATGCATTGAGCAATTCATAGTCTGCGCACGCATGCACACCAAATAACAGCAAAACAACAAAGACAGCCAAACATAAAACAAATTGGCGCACATTTTACTCACCCAAGAAATAAGGTGAGCATTGCAAATTTGTAACTCATTTTGGGCGTAAATTAAGTGTGTGGGGCTGCCATAGCGATACGATGCTCTAGACCTTAAATGTTCTGCGTATAAATTTTCCAATTTATTTTAGGCAGAAAGGTACGCTAAAAGGTGGTGCTAGGCCATTAAAGTAAAAGGACCATACCAGCTGAGCAGCCATATAAACGCAGTAAATTAGCATTAGACACGGTGGTAATTTTATTATTATATACAAACTGACACAGCGCATTCCTCAAAGCTTTCCAACTTTTGTTGTAAATGGAGCTATTTTCTTGCCTTTGTCTAAACATCATCCCTTAAAACAAAAACATTCACTAAAATCATTCACTTTAATATTTTTGCAGATAAGATTAACCATAATAACTGATGGAAATCATAAATATATAATTTATAAAACTATAATTTATAATAAGTAAAGCATCTTGTATCATTTAATTCGCTGATAATCAAGTGAAATTTTTACGCACGATGCGAGCATATAAAATAATTTGCCAATAAAAAAACAGTACCCGTTTTTTTAAATTCTGTCCTATATGTAGCACACTTCTATGTGCAACTGCAACAATAATTGCTATAGCATTTGTAGGCAACAAAACATAACACCAATATATAACAAAAATATTTATTTTAAATGATATTCAAATAACTAATATTTTACATCATTATTTCATTACAGGTAATACAACCGAAAAGAATAAACCAATTATTTCTGTTATAAACTACTACATACGAGTATTTGCTAAATACATACTTCTGTACTTTAAGATAAATCTGTAAGCGGTAAGCCCACAAATGTATTATACTTCCTAAGATCATGGTCTTTTTAAATTTTTAGAGAAATACTCTTTTTCATAATGATTCTTTTATACATATTTTAATAACAAAATCAATGTATTTTGTGTTTATGCAAATACTGCAAACAATTTATGCGATTTGGCAGCTTTGAAATAGCGTCTTAATCTCTATTCGATTTACACTTGGAATTTAGGCAGTGTCGACGTTTACAATATTAAGGTTGATGTCAGTCAATTGTTACCTGGTTTCACGTTGCACACTAAGCTTATTAGTGCACTTCACTTAAGCCAAACAAAGCCAAGCTAAACTATTAATCGCCGGCAACACTTAAGACAAACACAACCAATCCCAAAGAAAACAGGCAGTCAGGCAACCCAAAACGGCCTACAACGCTGAGAATTCATACAACAATTGCATGTGCAGCTTTCGTCTGTTCCTTATTCCTTTCCCACAAATTGGCAGTTGTTGCATTGTTCTTGCTGGAGCCTCATAGATGCACATGTAGAATGCACTCGAAATTAATGGACAATGGACAGGCTAGCGCATACACGTTCACATACACATTTGGTTAGCCTTAGATTGGCTGGGTTTTGTTCAATATATTGGCTTGGATGTCCACATAATCCTAATGGGTTGTCAGTTGACAATAATTGGTATAGTGCCAGTCGCAGTAGCGGAGAAAGTCCATCATTTTGTTGTGTACCGTCATAGGCAGCAACAACATGCAATTGTAACTCTTACGTAATACACATTTACATTTGCTGAATTCTACGTTTTCATGTTATAAATATTCTTGTATAGACCAGAAATATTGTACAGAAGGATTTTCTGCAGAGATTTTTGAAGAAAATAAAATAAGTTGGGTTTACGAAATAGTTTTATATTTTTTGGCAAATGTTTAAATCCTAATTAATACTGATTGATAAAGTGTTTCTACCAACACTAAAGTGTGTCCAAGAAATTACACAAAGCTGAAAACTTAAGTGCATCAGGAAAAAGGACGGGGCAGATCAGTCGGACGGGCCCGACTGTAGAATACTCTGTACCCTATATCTCAGCGGTCATCCAGAAATCTCAGTGGTCATCCAGACGGACAGATAGACAAGGCGAAATCGACTCAACTCGTCACCCTGAACAAGAATATATATAGTTTGTGGGGTCTGCCACGATATATAACTACTATTAGCAACAACAATATAACTATTATTAGCATGTGCTATGCATACACAGCAAGCAACAATTGTAACACTAAGAGCACCATCAACAATAACTATAACAATAACAATTACTGAAGCAAATCGGAGCATACATATGTGCGTATGTATGATCGAGGTCTATCGTGGAGTTGCATGTTCAACTGTATAAAAGTATTAACAAATAAAAGCATTGCACAAAATAAAAGCCCTTTTTATACCCTGTGCCCATTTGAAAAATGGGAAAAACAGGGTTAATAACTTTGTCAGAATGTATGTAACAGGCAGAAGGAGGCGTGGCAGACCCCAAAAAGTATATATATTCTTGATCAGGGAGACAAGCTGAGTCGATATAGCCATGTCCGTCTGTCTGTCCGTCTGTCCGTCTGTCCGTCTGGATGAACGCGTCGATTTCGGAAACTACTAAAGCTAGAGATGCCGTGTTGGTTGCTATCGGTAGGTGTATTCAATACGCAGATCAAGTTTATTTCAAATCGTTGATGCCACGCCCCCTTGACGCCCAAAAATCAATAAAACCCACATAACCTCGAATTTTTAACACAAAAAGTTGAATAACAAGCGTAATATTGAACATAGAAGGTTGTTATTCGGAACATAAGCTCTGTTGTATTATATTTAACTATCCTGAAAAGCGCATTGAAATCCGGTTAAGAAACACAGGAGATATAAGCTACGAAATACTTGAACTTAAAAGTTCAAAAACAAGCGTAATATTAAACATAGAATGTTGGTTTTTGGTATGTATACTCTCTTCTATTATATTTAACTATCCTGAAAAGCGCATTAAAATCGGTTAATAAACATAGGAGATATTAGCTACTCAATACTGCATGTATTGCTTCGCACGGGCCCTGCAGCCCAGCAAGTGTATGTGTGTATGTATAAACAGAAACACACATACATGTAGAATAGACGAATACCATACATGTATGTGTACATGTACGCATGTAAACAACACCAATTGCAAGGTGCCAAAATGAGATTGCGCAAAATAACAAAAGTCTGTGACGCGTGACGTCAGAGACCAAGCGACAAGTGTTCGAGCGCCACCTTCATCGCCATACCATGTGCCAAATTGAGTTTTGGCGGTAGCGTTGCCACCTTGTCAGATAGATTAAATTATATTTAAAGAATTTTATTATATACTGAACGGGCGAGCGCGCAGCGCGAGCTGTGGCACAGGGTATAAGACAGTCGGGCTTGCCCGACTGTCAGGTCGAGCGCGCCAGAGCGCGCGAGATTTTTTGGATTGTATCTCATTGTTGGTCTGGCAGTTGCAAACACTCTGGCTTATGTTTGCGCCCCCAAAAAACAAGTTTATGCATTTTCTGCTTTATGGTAAATCAGATTAGGAATGCTTTCCATGGGACATACACATACACAGTTGAAGCTCAGTTACCATTTCAATTGCAATTGCAAAATTGTACATTGTTTTGTATATGTTCGTACGCAGCGAGAGCTGTAGGTTTGCAATTCCTATATCTCGACTTTTTGTTGTTGTTGATATTCCAGTAAAATTTATTGCATATTTGATGTCATGCAACAAATTGCCTGCGTGCCGCAGGCAAAGCAAACAATTGCAGCTGTACGCAAGCAATTTCATGTTTAGCCAAATTTATTTTCATTTTTCAAATGTGTAAAATGATAAAACTCTATTAAGGACCGTCCGTTTTACAAAACCTGTGGTATAGTTTAAGATGCACCAAGGAAACTCCAAAAAGATATCTACGCTAATGAATGCAAAATATAAATGATATGCGTTACATCGCTCGTCTATAAGGTTGTATAATTGTAAACTCGTTCTTTATGCCAAATCGTTTTCCGTTTCTCAAAGCAAAAGATAAATAGCCGCTTTTCTCTTTAAAGGGTTTCATTGTACATTTTAAAATCTACTGCAGTTATTCTATTTGCTACTTAAATCGTTTTTTTATTTCTGGCTATTTGTCTTTCGGGTGACATTTGCACATCGGAGCCTCTTAATACCTTAAATTTTCAACAAATCGTTTACAATAATTCGCACATGGCACTTTAGCGAAAATATATTACGGGGACACATTGTAACCAACACACACGCTGAAAAACCTTCCAGCACACACACGAACACATATTATACGCAAACGGTAGCCATATGGAAAAAATGTACGATGCGAATGTTAACAAAAACAAAAAAACAAAGAAAAGGGCAGAAATATTGGGTTTGCCATGTTACGCCACGGTGAACTTTGCATTTGTATCGATTCCTCTTTTAGTGGGAGCACCTTTGTTAGGTTATTAGCGACTTCAGCAACATCAGCAACAACCCTGGAGCTTTGATGGATGCCAGCATGTTGTGAATAGCGAATTATTAAATTGGTCGATAATCTATCAGCCGTTAACCAACAAAAAATACTCCCAGCTCTAGATCCATAAAGCCAATAGGTGTACTTCTTAATTTTTATTCAACTTGTACTAAATTTTATCTAGGAGAGGGAATATACAGCTGGCTTGCCAGAGACAAAGAGATTGGATCCATTGAATGCACGTTTGCAACATAAACTCAAATCATGTCGCACTTACATAGAGGCGAATTACATTCATGATGACGAAACTCTGAGCTCGTAGAACGTCAGTTACATACATGTTCTTAAGTGGGGCAGCGAAAATGATGTGACATTAACTCATTGCATTATGCGAGACAAATGTAAATGTTTTGTAAACGTTTGTGGTATTCTAGGTCTGGGTCGTGTCTGCCTTTAATTGCAGTTAACAAATATTACGCAACCAATGCCAGTAAGCAGGCAGGCGAAAGCAATTTAGTAATTTGAACCAACTCGACTGCTGCTCTAATGCAAGATGATAAAATTGGAATACGTCCAAAACGAAAAATCAATTGAACATTTTAGTCTAACTAAGAAACATGGGAAGAGCAAAAGGAGAGCAACAACAGCTTGGGTAAAAACAACAGGAAAAGGGAACAGAAAGGCAAGTGCAGAAATTGTTTTGCATATTTCAGTGCATGTGTGTGTTTTTGCGAATGTGTGTAGAATTGCGAAATTCGCAATTTTACTGATTGTTTTTTGAAAATGTGTGTGAAAGTTGTGTGACCTACTGCAACATAACTTTTCTACTAATATAATAAAACAAATGCCTCACATCTCAGAAAAGGTATTATTGCTCAAAGAGTTGTATAATTTTAAACACTAGATGTAGTGTTTGCTCGTTTAAATATAGTTAAATAAGCTGAATGAAAAATTGCTACAAATTGTTGATCAAACATGCGTAAGTGTTGTGGGAGCTGAAACTTGAAAGGTAGAACACTTTGTTACTCACGGCACACATACACGAACACCCTCATTTAGCCAAATTCCCCCCATGAATGAAGGTGGACAATTTTATGGTAATTACCTTTATTCCATGCTGTTGGCATTGGAGCAAATTTCATTGTTAGCGTTAAGCTCACCTACTGTTTATGTTGCTTTTTCAGTTGCTATTGTGGCAAAATAAACCGCAGCGGCAATTGCCTTTGTCATTGTTGTTTTTGCCGTTGTGCAGTTGTTCGTTTGCGATGACTTTGCATGCAGGCGAGTGCCAAAAATTTGTACAATTTTCAACCGATGGGCCCCAATCGTTTCCATGTGCACAGAATTTGAATGCTATATAAATTAAGTGCGGCGACAACTACAGAAACAACATTAACAACAACAACACAGGCAAGAAGCCACATGACAGCGGTGCAACGCAAAAAGGTAATTTTGCGAGTGGGAAATTTTAGCGCCACCAACAACAACAGTAAATGCTAAACAACAATTACAACAAATGCTGGCGGCGGTTTTTGTGGCGCTGGTAGTGAAGGTAACAGCAAACCAAAAGTAAAACTGCTGAAAACATTTGCGTTTGACAATTGCTGAGAGTTTCATATGAATGGGCGGGTGGGAGTTGGCGGACTTCAATGATGTTTGTAAAGCGTTAAAAATTGCTTGAAAGGCACGTTTCACACACATGAGCCATCATCATAATTACCGCCGTAATAAACAAATCAAAATTTTAAATATGAGAAGAAAAAAAAAACAAATATTCAAAGGTATTTTTTCAGCTTCATAAATACTTAGCAATCCCGAAATCTCTTTACTACATTAATTATTTCTAATAAAAGTAGTAATTAATTATACATAATATAATATAATTATCAATCAATGAATGGCTTCGAAGAAATGCCAATACTCAATGACTAATATGGGGAATGCATTGTCAAAATAAAGTTTTAAGTGTCAGTTTTAAATTTAGCTTAAATTCCAGAACAGATCTAGATTTCGGGTCAATAAATTAGAAAAATGGCTTGCTTGCTTACATTATACATAATTTATTTGACTGGAATGCTTTGGATTGTTGCAGCCCAATTCGGGGACTGAACAAAGAGTCAAACAGAAAAGGAGAAATAAAAGAGCTCCCAAGGCCATTAACAATTAGGCGGTGCGTTTTAATGTTACAGTTGTCGCTCTCGGCGATTTGTTCACGAAGTTCATTTTTTGGAACAGACGCGAGAAAAGCACAGAAAGGAAACCCAAATGATAACCTAATTAAGCTCCTCGCTCACCTTTTTGGACATTTTTTGCAAAGCAGCTTTTTTCTTTATTTTTTTTTAAGGCTGTTCATTTGGTGTCGTTGGACGTTTCCTTTTGGCATTCAAGCAATAAAAATATTCTGAAACTGCCATTACGAGCGAATTACAACAAGAATGTCAATTTTCTTCCAACCTACCGGGAGACTTGAAATGTCGGTGGCTTTTTGTGCTATGCTGTTGTCAATGGTCCCGTCGTGATTACACAAAGGAGTCAAGAAAGAAGCCCAAAATAAAGCAAAGAAGCCAGACACAGCAGCAGTAGCCTTAAAAAACGAGAGCTTAAACGAACATTAAACTTTTATTTGGACTTACCCGAAAACTTCACCAATCGCAGCGATTGCAGAATGTGGTAGACTTAAATCATTCCACAAAATTGTGGCTATACTGCATACGCGTTTTTAATTTCCCCACTGTTTATCGCTTCTTCCTTTTCAATTTCGTCCCAAGAGCAACTGTCATTCAATGCTATTCCGCCAACTTCCGTTTCATTGGTATGTAGTTGCAGACTCGGACACGGACAGAGACTCGGATGATGTAGCTACAATTTTCTCCGCTCTGTGGCTGGTAATTGCTAATATCCGCTTTTAATTAAGCAACTTCCCTTTCAACATTGTTGTGCGGACAGTTGGGTCTGTAGACTGTTCTCTTAGTTAGATTTTTGCTTATGGCCTTGGGCTTTGGGATTTCATCCGGTTTTTAAAGTTTATTTTTATTGTGTTTTGCAATGTTCCTTTTTTCAGTTGCTTTATCATTTATGTATATAAATTTACTTTTTATGTTTTTTTGCGCCTTTGGGCTTTTACTGTGCATAATAAATAATGTGATATTAACTTAAAATTCTCAATTGGGCTGAAACAATTTGGGTTTTTATTTGTATTTAATAGGCAAGCTAAAAATTTCAAATAAATAATAGAAATTTCAATTACCATTCGTGAAAACCCGAATAAATTTATAATTTTTGCCTTATTTACTACATTTACATTAGAAGTTTAATTCTTTTTTTTTATTCGCTCTTGGACTTATTTCAATAGTGTGTCAAAGATCATATAGCATTCTTGTCTCATAGTCACAGCTATGCCCTTCGCGCTGTATTGTATGCAATGAAAATGTGTTAAGCGAGGATGACGATGACCAAGAGCAACAAGCTTGATTAGGGTTGTAACAACATGGCTGCCGCAAACGCAACAACACAAACAACAACAGTCTCTGCTCTTTATTGTCTGTGCAATTTTGTATTTGTCTGTTTGCTTGACTTTGTTTTCGACCAGTCACAAAGGATAAATGGATAGCAAAGTGCACCAGAGGTAAGTGGAATGAGGCGAATAGAAGTTTCGCTGCTTAATAATGTACAAAATGAAAACCAACAGATAATCCAACACAAGCCAACGCGACTAAGGTATTACTTAGACTTTTTTAATAAAATTGTACTAATTTTTCTGCGACTGTTTATCGAAACCTTCACCTTATTGTGAAATTGTGAGCTATATCGACTCGGCTTGTCGTCCTGATCTAGAATATACTATGTATATACTTTGTGGGGTTTGCCACGCTTTCTTTCTTTCTTCTTCTGCACACAATTCGTATTTGCACTAAGTTAATAGACCCTTTTGTACTTTTTCAAATTACAGGGTCTAAAACTGGGATGTGATGCTTTATACGTACCTCAAAGACACGATTTTTGGCCCTAGAATCAACATATTTGGTCCAATTACAATCGTGTCTAGTTATGATATCCTATTATACTTATCCAAAATATGAAATTTTTGAACAATAGTTAAATGGGTCTTGGAACAGCCCAAACTCAGGGTTGACAGGTACAATGACTGTCAAGTACTTTTTACCCACTTGTACAACACCACTAGTTGCATTCGCTTCAATATTTCTGGCTTAGTGCTGAGTTTATTGTGACAGTCGGCTCACACGCTTTGCTATGGCTTCGTCTCGGTTATCTTGGGAATAAAACTCTAGTCAGAGCTTTAGCTAGAGCCGCAAATAAATCTGAGACTCAGTAATATGATACTTACCTAGCACTCATACTTACCATTTCCAAAAAGAACAAAACTAGTGATAGCTACACAAATAACTCCAACAATAACAGTAATTAGTTTTTGGCTTCTTACTATAAGCGACAGACAAGTAAATCTGACTCTCCCACCCTCCATTTATTTTTTTCTCTCAACAGCACCTATCACTTATGGCTTCACAGGTAGTGCATTCATTCATTGCTCTGGCAACAACCATCTGTTGCTGCCCTTGTTGCTGTCCGTGTTACTGTTGCTATTGTAGCCTGTCGGCACTTTTTCAGCAATTACTCAGCTTTACGACTCATTAAATCTTTATGTCGCCAGCATAATGGATTAAAATGCTGTAGCACCAGCAACGAGGCTTTGGCAATAGGCAAGATGGTATCCTTGTACAACATAGTGATGCTGGTGTAATGGACTGCAGCTAATGACGCACGGTGCTTTAAGAAAGAAAAATTCCAACAGTCAGAGAAGAGCGCAATAGAATTGCAAATGTTTATGCAAATGCTGCGTTTTACAAAAACCGAGCACGAGCATGGCTCGCTGGACAGCACAAATATTTGCCAATTGAAAAAGTCAGCACCAGGGGGCACAATTGCTTATACGAGACATAAGAAGTCTTTTTTATATAATAAATATAAAAATTTGTCGTTAAAATTGTTGACATTCATTAGATTTTTCTCCTTATTTTATTGGCACCTCATTGAACATGTCGAATATATGGTTCGCAATAGATCCATATTATGTCCAACAGCCTGTTTTGTAAATACATGCATGTTTTGAACAAGGAAGGAATACGATTTGTGTGTATAAAAATCTGCTATCTTTGCTGGCAATCGATGTTGGAAGGGGCTGATAACAAGCTGCGCAACTCACACAAAATACAAACATAAAATAAAGCATTTGCTTTCAGACTAAATGCGTTGTTAAACATGTTTTGGGTCAATATCATAAGCCATGATAGTTGTAAGCCACAAAATGTTAGACAAACACTTCTGCTGACATAGTGGAAGTAGGCAGTGAACAGAAGGATGAGGTAGTCATAAAAGCCTTTCAATGCTATACCCGTACGGGCCACACATGTTGTAAATGCTCCACCTTGTGCGGGCTTTTTGGGTTTGCCATAAAAAGTGAAAACCACAACAATTGCATTTTCTCGCCTCGACCGTTTTTTCTAAGGCTCAGGATGTGTGTATGACCTTCTCTATATCCATGTGTTTGTGTGTGTGTGCTTATTTTGTCATTTACGTTGTATCTATTTTAATGCGACCCCAAAAAATTAGTTTTTATTGTCCCATGAAGGCAGATGCGTAGTCGGCAGAGAACCTCGAGGAAGTAGCATTCAGTTATTAGGCTTAACGGATGATTCTATATGTTTTACAATTTTTGATACGTTCTACATACTAGAACTACTGTTTGGACCAAAAATGTACTGGCAAAGCGCTAAACGTTCTACTCTGTCAAACTAACTTGCAAATGGCATAATTATACAAACGTTTGTGTATAGATGTGTCCAAAAAATGTCCAGTAATGCCAATAATGTTTAATTTTGCACCAAAAATTTCGCACCAAAATGCAAATAACATGGACTTTCGAAATACAATTCTATCCACTTTCCTCTGACGACATTTTTGCCACTCGTTCGCTCCGAGAATTTTAAATTTATTTATCATTCATACATATTTATTCTTTATTATCGTCGTCATCATAATTTCGGCCGAGTATCATTTAGTTGTATAAAGGGAATTACAGTAGCAACAGCTCAAGTGACAGCAACGGCAACTAGGCGGCGTCATGCCACAGAATGACATGCCAATGAATGAATTAGTAAAAAAAAAACCTGGCAGCAACAAGAGGTCGCAGTTTACGTAAGGAGCCGAGATGACAATAAGTTCAAAGCTAATGGCTAGGGTGTCGTGACGAATCCAAGGATTCGTGGACCTTACAACGAATACCGTTGTGGAATCGAACAGAAAGTGCCATACGATATGCGGCAAGCAGCAACTAGCAAGTGTAAAATATCAAAGCTGTTTGTAAAGTCAACGAAAGCAAAGGCACATAACAATCGCAAACTTGGTGTTTTTTGGGGGTTGTGTGATTAGCTGCTACTCCGATTGCCACCCGAAAGGCGACCAGAAATAATGTACGCATTAATTCCTCATTTAAATTCAACGGCGCGTACGACGCATTAGTTGCGTCAAGCAAGCTCTCGAGAAACTCGTCCTTCCCAGCCGCACGGCAACCTAAGAGCTGAGCAACCCTTATTACAGCTTCTCTGTCTATTGTATGTGGCATACTTTTAGGCTGCGCTGTGACACTCGTTTCACTTTGAAGTGTATCTCGATTGCTTAAAAGCAATTCCGTTCCAAGGCGAAAGTGATCAACGTCGTTTTGTCTCGTCTCGTCTCGTTTCGTTTCGATTCCGCTGGATAGGTTTTTCCTTTTCCGCAGTTTACAGAGTTGCTCGCAGCTGTTTCCTTGTTTTAAACTACTTATGAGAGTGGTTGTTGCTGCTTGAGCAGTCGGCAACTTTTTAAATTAGCATAATGCCTGAAATTATGCAACGTCTTTTGTGCCAGACACTTGAGTTGGGTGCGAGATACTGTGATGTTATCGTTGTTGGTGTTGTTGCTGTTTTTGTATATGTTGCTGCTGTTGTAGCACTTTAAGTGCACTTTGCGTCCTCCCTAAAACAAACAGCAAATGCAGCAGCAAGAACAACAATAAATAATCGCAGTGACTAAGCAGAAGGCATTGTGGGGGTCCAGATGAGAGCAGAGAAGTAAATCAACGCATTACACTTTGTAATGTGCTTTCTAGTAGATATATTGGTTGTATGCGGGTATGTGTGTATCGGAGTGCTTGTGTGAATATGGATGTGATTGTGTGCGTAGAACTGATAATGCCAATAATTCAATTATCTTGCAAACTTTGCCTCACCATGCTGTTCTTGCAGCTGCCACTCGCCTGTCGTCTGATTGGGTTCATTGTTATTGCCAATCCAGCTGACTTGCTGACACTGTTACTATTACCGTTGCTGATTCTCTTGTACTGCATGCTGCATTTGTATTAAGCAGTCACTTAGCTGACAGCCAGATAACATGGAGCAGCCGAAGCAACGTAGAATAAAGAAAACAGCTGTAAACTCTTATGATGTGCATTACATTTTTAAATTGTTACCGTGGTTGCTATAATCTCCTAATTTGAAATTAATTTATAAATGATAATTGGTCACCTTATGTTAGCTTAAACGTGTTGTCATAATTTTGTATGCCTTTACAACCTCAGTCTTTAAATTTGTATAGCCTAGACGAAAGCGATTTAAAGCTGAAAGGCCTATGTATCTGCTTGTTATACAAATAAATATATTAATCTCATTTTAACCATTCTTTGTAATCTTCTTCCTCTCTATCACCCTTACTATCTGAATTTTTTTATTCCTATTTGGCTGCTTAAAAGCTTCTTAAATGGTGAAACTTAAAGCGCTTGGTCACTGGCAAATGCTGACGACATTAATTGTCAGCATAATTTCATTACGTTTCGTTCATTAAAACTTTCAAAATGGCATCCCCAAAAGACGCGCAAAAAAGAGAAAAATGCCAAGCACATCCTGAGGGGCTTATAAAGCGAAGCTCTCTGGAATTATGGCTCATTAAATGACATAATGCAGGAAAAATCTAAAACCACGCACACATACATAAACATAGGCGAACTGAAAATGTGGACAGCATACTTTTCGACAAGTTAGCAGATGCTTCTTGGAGTAGGGAGGCGAAACCGCAGGCGATGCCACCACTAGCTGGCGTCGACTAATATCTTTCTAATACACAAATACGCTCTGAGAGTACACATATACACATAGTTATATACATTTATACCCAAATATATACATTTACGCAAGCAAACAGAATCCCAGAGCACACCAGGACGCCTCAACATGTGCCGCATAATGGCCTTAACAAGATTTTTTGGTTGTCGTCTTCAACGTGTTTCTTAACTGCCGCTGCGTCTTTTTCAATTACACACATAATTAAATATGTTCCGCCTGGCTCTCTATATCTGACTCGCTGGGTGTATGTGGATGTGAGTGGGCGTGGCATCCCGCGGGGCATCTGACAGCCTAAGTAAATATTTTGCCACTGGTGCCGTATTCGTTGGTGGGTGTCTCTCCCAGAAAATACTCAAAATCTCTCCCAATTGTACGATAGACTCAGTAATATCACATTTTGTAGATTTTAATAAACATGCTGATAATTAAATTTAATCACAGGCTTTTATTCAGCATTAGCATAGAAAACATTTGAGTGTACACATGTGTTACCCTTGCCATTACCTCCTGCTTCTGCTCCTACTCTATCCACCACATTATTATCAAATGGCAAACTGTATTTGCTAAGGCCAAATTCAATTTCATTTCAACCCGAGTGCTTTAAGCTCAAATAAAAGCGTATTTGGGCGGAAATTTGGGGATTTCAATTTGTGCAAGTATTGTGTCTACTTAGTTTACTTAAATTTATTTGTGTATGCCTGTTGTTCTTTTT